>JAOBAT010087539.1:0-13790 GCA_026413305.1 Hydrozoanthus tunicans
AGTTGGATTCGCTCTTTGGATTATTCGATTCCTGTTAGTTCCACGAGACCCTTTTCCTGTTATTTGTCTTCATATATTAAGCATTACTGTATGCAGTTGTATATAAAGTAACGTTACTAAATGTTCCAAAAAGTCGGTAAAGGTTAGTAAAATGTGTTGTAAACTAAATGATTTTATGAAATAACTCAGATGGATTTTTAAATATGTTTTACATAATTCATTAAAAGTACAAACTGTTGCAGAATGACTATTTAGAGTGCGTCATAAATTTCATAATTAGCGAGGTTCCACGACAAAAAGAATGACGAAAGTTTTCTCCGCTTTACTTTACAGATTTCCAAAGCCGCTCTGATCCATCACACAAAGGAGAGATGTCAAGCCGAGAGAAGAACCCAAGAGAGAGAAGAAATAGAAATAGAAGAACCCAGTCTATTGATTGGATTCTTTTTCGGACAGCGATAAACTGATCAAAATAATGACATAAACAAATTCATTGTAGCTTATTAGTTAGTTAAATAGTTTTGTAGTATTGTAGTTGTTATACATGATTTTTTTGTCTATAAGAATAAACTTTAAAGGAAAACCCAGGCGTAGACTGCCATAAATCAGACGATTTTAAAAATCATGCCGAGGTGTGCCACATGTATTAGTTAACGAGACACTCTTTTTTCTTATTCGAATTTACTTCGAATTTTTCAGCTTAGGCTGAACGTTTTTAAATATTTTCGGGATGTCAACCTCAAATGTTCTTAACTCCTGTTCTTAAAATATCTTAACTGATTTTAACAATACATATGTACTGTATATGTGGTGCGTTTGTGTAGTATAGTAGTAATAGCTCCTACTGACTTTCGATCTTGCCAGTTTGTCTCGAAATATACCTGTATACAGGAAAGAAAGTCAGTACCAATTACTACTACTATAGTTTGTAGATAACAGTTTTACATCACATGCTTTTTCATTTACCAATTCGCAGTTCTTATAAAGAACATGAAAAAACATGTATAAAAACTGCGATTTGGTAAATGAAAAAACTTGTGATGTAAAATTGTTATCTGCGAACTTTAGTCAAAAAGCCCACCGAAAAGCAATTTGTCAATAACACTATGAATTATTTGCTATAGGTTCTCAACATATGTAAATAAATGTTCTTAACCCTTTCTGAGCCTCAGCATGTTCTTAAATTTTTGGCGATTTTCAGCATCATGTTCTTATTAAAAAAAGAGCGGTGTAACATTTCTAACCATTCTTTTATTTCTTTTTAAGCAGTAAGTAAAAACTTTACGCACCTCAAATGTTTCTTAAATGTTTCTTATTTCTATGTGTGGTTTAAATCGAATGAAAACTATGGCCCTAAGATGTCGTAGCTGACATGTATATATTGGAAAACAAATTACGGTGCTCTTGATTAGTTTCATCCTCGTGGATTTATTTTGGATTCACCAAGTCATTTTCTTGATACACTTTCTAGTGATTATCTCAGAATAAGAGCGGCGAATCATTTTTTTACTATTTTGTTAAATCAAAGATCGAAGCTCAGTAAAATTTAAAAAAAGTTAGCCATCTAGCCCGAGCTGCGGCTTGTTCGTAATTCGCTGTTCTTAAATTTTTTCTAATCTGAGCCTCGTCAATCTTATAAAACACTTGCATCAATTAAGCTGTATGACCTGGCGCTAAATAAAGACTTATAACGAGACGACTTTGTTGTGTTTATCTCAGTCTTGAAATAATTTTATTATAGCTGTTGTAGCCCCCTATCCGGACAGGACACTAATCTATCATAGGTTAGCCCCCAGCAGAACTGGTACTCATTTATAAAGCTGAGTCGACTGGAACAAAGTCGGGTAAAGTGTCTTGTTCAAGGACACAACACAGTGGTCTGACCGGGGCTCGAACTCGCGACCCTATAGTTATAAAAGTCGAACGCGCTAACTGCTTTGCCACTGCGTCTGTGTAATAAAGAAACTTAGTTTTTGTGATAAATATAAAAATAGATCCTTTTGAAAAGGAATTTCAAATTTTACTGAACGAACTACTACAACTTCCATTATTGTGCGCTCCCCCTCGATATTATTACGGGCGTCTTTGTGTTCTTCTTTGTCTTCTTTATTCTTGCTCAATCACGTGTATGCACTTTTACATTTTTGTTCCAAATTATATAGTATTCTGTACCTAACAGATGGTGCCAGCTTGAAAATCTATCTAAAGAAGGGCAGACTTGTAGAATCTTCATTTTACCAATATTTCATGCACTTTTCCTTCACTAAGAGCCTTGTGTTCGCTCCATGATACTTAATCGAGCTGAGATCTCGTTTTAATGTGTTTCCAATTAACTTCTATTGGCATTGTTAACCGTTAAAGATAATGAAAAGATGGATACAAACTACTCTATAAATATTTCAAAACATAACTGCGTCAACATGCAGCAATCTCTAATCTTAACTCAAACGTTTTCCATTAGTGCGGCACCAACTGACTTTCAAATGACGTACATAAATCATTTAATGCTAATTGTTTTGGAACAGATTATTTGTCCTTGGCTACTAGAGCAATAGTTTTTGTGTCATATAAGTTTTAACTTTTCCTAGGATATGAAATAATTAATAAATTTGCATTGGTTATACCTAGATATTTCTATTCCAACAACGTAGACTTTGACTCACTAGAGTTATACTAAACCGATGGTCTGAGTTACGCGAACCGCTTTTCTATCTTGCTGTATTTTCAGATTATCTGCTTTTGTATTTCTATAATTAAACATTTTTCAATTTATTAAAACAATTGTTGGAATTACGAAATCTGTCTTATCGTGTTTTTATCGCCTTTATCAATTATTAATTTAGCCTTACTGCAAAATAGTTGCAACTCATTTATTATTAAATAATTACCAAAATCTTCACGCAACGCAACAAAAACAAATTAAATACTGACAGTTAAATGTCGAAATCTATATCGTAATAATATAGATATAGGCGATTTTATACGCCTGGGCGCAGCGATCAGCGAAATTTGCCTATTGCATTAAGGTGACACGTTAAACGAGTTTAAACGAATTTTCTCCAATAGCAGCGAACGTATAAAAGTCCCGAACCCAAGCTCTCAAAATACCCTTAAAAGCAGCCACCAAAATCCGAGACACGATAGGGAGCTTGGCCTGAAACTGGGCCATTCTCACGTGACCCATCGACTTGGTTTATGTCTGTCGTTTAGTAGAGTCAAGTTCTTAGTCTAAAAACAAATACTGGCTGGCAAATCCTCATTGGAGAGGTCATTCGCATGCCCAAATTAATTGAAACGATTTACTTTACATCGATGATGGAAAAGCGCGTTTAAAAAAAACTTCCTTAAAGCTGAATCATTCGTGCTGACTCTGAAAATTTGCGCCTTTTAACTTGTTAACAGTGTACCACCCCTTAACTGTCAAATCGTCTCTGAATCTCCCGCATGTTAAGCCCAAACAAGCTAATTAACGGAAGCAATGAATATAACAGACAATAAAATTGCCAAACTCTTCAACAAATCTGTTCTCACCCAAACAACCATATGTTAATGTCATTAAATGCAGCGGAAATTGACAGACAACAGGGCACAACCAAATGCAAAAACGCCCTCGAATTATAGCCTATCCTACGTATATAAACTTCTAGTTTTGCGCTCTAGAATGTTTTTACTGCAAATCTCAAATGCAAGCAAATACTAGTGAGTGAGTGAGTGTAAGAGAGACTTTTTTTAACCCCTCGGGCTATATGACTTGGGCAAATTAAGATTTCTAATTACAACTTAGCAAAACGACAATGAATCAAACTGTTAGAAGAAAACAATAAACTAGAAGTTATTCAAAGGTCCTTCAACTTCGCACCAGGAAAAAGAAATTATATTAAACGTAGACACTCCGGTAACTTAAAAGACTTCTTTAAACTACGGTTTTGAAGTTGTAACTGACTGTATTTGATTCATGTCTGAACTGAAGGCAACATCTGGTGAACTATTATATCAAGTTAATGTGCTGGCTGAAAAAAAGCAATGAATTCATCCGTTGTCTGATGACAATTGTAATATAAACTTTTCTTTATTTTTATTTCAATGAAGCTATCTAGAACGAGTCTTTTCATTTCAAAATTTATTTACAATGCTTATAGAATTGAGAAAAACGAAGTATTGTGTCATAGATCGAGGGATGAAATATCGTGTGCTGTCAAGCATGGAAAAAGACGCTAAACCCAAATTTGTACAACTCTCACTGGTGTTGCACAATTTAGAGTACGATTTTCAATCACTATTCCTGTACAGGAGCTTACAAAAGTTACAGCAATAAGTCGCTTTAGTCAGTCGCTTGTTTTTAATCAAACTAGGTTTGAATACTAAAAGTAAAACAAAAAACGTTTTGGTGACCGTATCGACAACCCCGCAGAGTTTGATATAGTTATACTGTTTCGGATTATGAGTTCAACCGTGTCTTTGTTATGCAATTTCAGACGCTGAACATAAAGGTTTTTTCCTTCACCTTCTGCAATAATTTCTTTCCCGTAAAACAAAACAGGATTTAGACAAAGGCACAGCCAGGGTTTCCTAATAGGTTGTGAAGGCGAGCAGTCGCAAGTTGATTTTGAACACGAAGATTGTCGGTTTTTTTCATCGCTTCTTCAGCCCAACCGTCTTGTATTTGTATTTTTTGAATCGCTTCTGCGTTGAACCCGAATCTGAAAGAAAAAGAAGGGATGCAATGTTAAAAATGTCTACATGGTATTTGAAGAAAGATGAAGATAATAATTTGCAAAGTTAAATTTGGTCCTCAGTATTTAAACAAACTCACCTTGTTTAAGTGGGGTGCCCAAAGACGTGCTGGCTTTAAATCTCTTCTCCGGTGTAGCGGGAGAAATGGGTTTGAAAACGCATCTGTGTTCACGTTGTCTTTCTGAGCTTCTATTTCGCAGGTTGTATCTCTCATTGCTTTGTTCTAAATCTCGATGAATCGTTTGCTTGTCATCAGTGTTTAGCTGTGAAGATGTTGTACAATTTTGAGTGTGACTCGACGCCGGCAGTTTCACATGTACATGTTCCAATCGTTTCCCAACTCTCTCCCACTTGTACCTCCCGTGTAATGGTTTAAACTCCTCAAAATCAAAATTCCACTGATGGCTTTTCTCTTGTGAAATAAGAGCAAGCTGTTTGGTTAACTCGTCTCTTGTCTGAACATGATCAACGGCGCCAAACAGGTTTCTCTTTGCGGAGTTGTGTTTCTTCCCGCCATCCGAGTTTTCTTTACTCATGACCGAAACGACGCCACACGAGGAATTGTTTTTAAAGTATTGGCGTCTGAAATCGACCAGTAAAGGCTTGCGCCAAAATCGACTGCCCAGCCAGTTTTATCGTGCACACAATCTGTTAAATTTGCTAAAAAGGAAGAAGATTTTCATCTTATAATCCTTCCTCAATCTTGAAGATATTTTCCAACCACTAACGACTTGACTGTTTTCCTTACGAATCACTGATTAATGAACGCGTAAAACTCGTAGTAAGTTCTCCCGCCGCCTTCGAGTCGATGCAAATTCGCACAAAAATTTCCGGAATGGCTTGGCAATTAAAGTCTGATTAGTATGCAAGTGTTACACCACTGGTCAGAGCTCTCGAAAGCACTTGTGAGACAGCAAAAACCAAAGATGATAGCAATATCACAACACTTTTAAACGCAACAAGCAAATACTGTTTTGGTTGTGTCCCATGAGAGATGCAGGGACGCTAACAGCGACACGCGACCAATTTAAATTATCACCAAACAAGCTTTCTAATTGGCTGCACAAATGCAGGCTATATTTGTCTTGAGTGATGAAGCCCACGGTGGATGTTGAAAACCTGTGTACGTGCATTACCCCAACAGCATTGACAAATTTTGGTTTTTCTTACTTTTCCCGTATATCATTTTGTACTTCAGTTTATTATACATACCAGCAACGTTTTTAAAAAATACTGTATTCTACTCGCGCTTTGAAATAACAAATTTGTACGATAAAATCTGCGATCAGACCTCTGGTCATTGAACAAAAATATATTGGCTGTTGTATTTATAGTTGTATCGGACCGCTATTTCGTCTGTTCAAAGAAGGCCTGTCTCGCTTTTACAAACAGAAAAACTCTTTCGAGGTTGTACATTTTAGTCCGTCCAATTTAGCGAAAAGTGTATACGAGAAAGCTTTTGGTACATAGCTCAAAAATCGACAGACAGGTCCAAGCAACTCCAGTAGTTCGTCTTTGACCTTAAGTGGGCCAGGGTTCAAGTTTTTTGAAAAGAATAATTGCGCTTTATTATTTGTAGCTGTGATTAACTCAGCACAATTTTATTTATCTCTGTTGCTGTTGGAATGCAAATGAATGTGGAATCACGATGTAGAGACGAATTACGTTTGAGTGAATAGAGATAAACTCATAAACCACATGCAAACAATAATTCAACCGAACAACTATAAAGTGACAAAGCGAGACCGGCCGCAGAAGCAGCTTCTATATAAGGCATCAAGCAATACTGTAAAAGAGTATCTAAAAAAGGCTGCAAGCTTGCAAATTTGCCGAAGCTTTAATTTGTTAATTTTGACAGCTAAAATACCAATGTATTGCGGGGTCCTTTACATGCATGTGCCAGTACGTGTAATGTATAAGCTGAAGATAATTTTGAATGAATATAAGTCTTTACAGGTAATAAAAATCTAAATTAGTGATTTAATTAGGTATCAAGTTTCACATCTCACACGTGGTATAATCCAGACAAAAAATGAACGTGCACAGACCCGACTCCGACTAATGATTAAATCGGAATGTGAACTGAACTCTTTTCAAGACTAAACTTGAAAAAATTTAGTTGTCAATAGCACAAATTACACAAAATAATCACTAGTTGAAAGATTTTTCTTAAATTAAACAAGCTGTCCTTTTCATAACAGCTAAATATGACGGAAACTAAAAGATCGCTGTTGCGTATACCTTTTATGAAGTCATCCATCTATCAACAACTTTCAAAGAATATAAACAAACGAATTGTATTTAAAAATATTCAGATCTTTCGTGGAAAACCGTATGTGTTCTTTGTTCAAGTATTTACATATTTACTTGGCAGTTCTCTGCCAAAACGAGTAAATTTAAGATTAGTACCGTTATGAACCAAACACGAGTTGTCTTCAGCACGGCGAAAAGATCTTAAATTTATACAAAAAAAGGACGAAACTGAAAGAGCTTGTCTTTCAGTTTGCTGTTTTAGAAATTCTTTTAATTAAAAACTGCTGCAGCGACAGCGAGAGAAGTAGACAAACAGCCCACGCTACCCCGGAAAAACATTTACAACAACAGTCGAAGCTGTCGACGAGTTATTTACATATATGTACGAAATATGTCATGAGTTTAAACATTTTAGAAAAGCTCCATTCTTCACATATAGTATAAGCGGCTCCTGGCAATTGTATGTCTTTCTCTAGCTTACTGTCGAGTAAAAATGCCGCTTTGTCGATTCATCCTGCGTAAAAATTATCGTAACTTTTCTTAGAACTTTCTAGATGGTGCAGCTTTCAAGTGAGTGTTGCAGTATTTCTATGTTTAAAACCTTTCACTTCAGTTCAATCCCAGTTGTGTTTGTAAATTCTCCCGGCAACTAGAGCCCACACTTTTCATAGAACAAGTTCGGAAGAACTCACGTATATTTTCTCGCTACCGAACGTGTTAATTTGTATGTGTTGAACAATGGAAGTTAGATGATAACCTACCTGGGACGGAAAAGTTACTGAACTGCTTATCATATAAGCGTCATTACTTTTACTGTAAGTACAAAATATGTCAAAAAGAAATCATACAGACAGCAGTCAATGGTATAAACTCTCTTAGTATTGGTTTTGAGTGACGAACTCTTGAAGAACTTTAAGTGATGTGGAGAAGCGACAGACCGCCGTGGAGAGATTCTTGACATCGGTAGTCCTGTATTCGTGTTTGTGTTACGTTAGATGATGATGATATATATTCAATCATATTGCATACCGACTACGGAGCACTCTGTGAACTGAGGGAAAAGGTATCTCAACACATTCTAGTTTCAACATCTAGTTGACCTTCCAGCGCCCAGTAGTTTTCCATGACGTGTTATAGTAATGTTACCGAAAAATGACTTCCTGGTCAAGCATTCCAAAAAAGTGCTATAGTGGCTACTCACTTCGCACGCACGGATCTTCTTGGCCTTGGGTTGAAATATCTCTGCGACATCTTCCGTATTTCTATCATGTTTTGTGCACATTTTAGATGTCACTATAGAAGTTTCGAAATAACTTATTCGTAGGCAGCGGTTTATCAATCTGACAAATCCTGCTCAGCATCTTGCAAACTTGATAAAGTTGTGTCTGTATCCATATTTGTGTCTAAATTTGAGTTCTCCACTTTACTCGCTGTATCGTCAGGTTTTTTATCCTCTACTTTCTCCCATTGATACCTTCCTTGGAGCGGTGTTTCTGATTCAAAATCAAAGTTCCACTTTTTCGCTTTCTCGTCCATTTCCTTATTTTGCATATCTTCAAAAACCTTCTTATTCTTTTCTTGAGTTTCGCGATCTGGTTTTCCAAACAAACACCGTCGAGCTTTACAACACGTAACCGATTCGGTCATTCTCTGGCGCGGTCTTCAAAACACTATCTAGAAGACGTTTAAGGTTTTGTACAGAACGAATACAGTTTCGCCGGTTCTGAACCCCAGGTTGAGTGACAAACCTCTCGCTTTACATTTGTTTTGCTTACGTAATGGTCTTTTCTATTTCCGTTACTAGACAAGTTCAAGCCTGCACGGCGGAACCCAATATTGAAGCCCGTATAATTGACCATAACCAAGTGCTCAGCTGTTTAGTTTCGAGGTTGTATTTCACAACAAGCTTTTTTAATTATCCTGCTGACAAATAAAACAGCAATGAGCTCGTGGGAAGAAGGCAAATATTTTTGCAAAGAAATATGTCCATTGTATATACGGTTCAGCGCGTTCCGAAAATGCGCCAGCAATACGAATGAGCCTGTTCCATGTGACTAAAAATAGCGATGCGCGACACATGCGGGCATAACTTTTTAACATGCGCAAATCTCAAAAAGTTCACGAGAGAATATTCCACTCATAGAGATTGTTGATGCCAGTGACCGTACTGTTTTCGCAAAACTCGAAAGAAGAATTATGGCTATACTTAACGAAAAGTTACATTGAGCTTTAAATGTTTAGGTAACAAATATTTGCCCATGCAATGATCAACAGAATGGTTTTTAAACGCATTTAAAAATATCCGTGTCAAAGGTAAAAGCGCGATATTTGTTGATTGATATATAGTGTATTTCATGATATGTGCGATTCATATGGCCCGCTTGGGCCAAGGACAACCTATAAGAAAAAAAACTAAATAAACAAATAGAACCAAGCAATTCCCAGAGCCACACGCAAGCGCGAAAAAATCTTAGCTTTAAACAGATTCAACGATCTTTTGCTGACAAGCAAGATTTTTAGTGTATACAACAACCGCAAAAGTCAATTTAATTACTTAAGTGTTTTTTTTCAAAAAGTCAGTCTTATACAGTCCAAACAAAAGGCTGTAAGCAAATCTCTAAGTTCCTTTTCGTAAATAAATTCTAAAAAGACTCAGTATGTAGGACCTTCTCGTAAAGAAGGTTTATGGTAATACGTTTACCAGATACCAGTTAATTTTTAACCGGCCGAAAATTGCACGTTTCAGGCTTGTTCGACTTGGAACCAGCCGAACAGTACAAATATTTGACCGGCCAGCCGTACAAATTTTCGACCTGCAAAACCGAGGTAAATTTTTTGCCCGGTGTCGTCAAAAAGATGATCTCGACAGTGTAAATATTTCAACCGGGTAAATTATTGCACGGTTAAAGGTTTGAGGATTGTTCTACGTTGGTGGCACAGTGGCCGAGCGGTTAGCGTGTTCGATTCGTAATTCTAGGGTCGCGAGTTCAAGCCTCGGTCAGACCACTGTGTTGTGTCCTTGAACAAGAAACTTTATCTGACTTTGTTCCAGTCGACTAAGCTGTATAAATGAGTACCAGTTCAGCTGGGAGCTAACCTGCGATAGACTATACCGTTGAAAAGCGCCGGCCCTATGAGCCACTTAGGCTCGCAATTTAGCTTAAGCTAGTACGATTTTAAATAGCTGGCCTCGTAGCCAAAAGATATTTTGAGTTCGTACAAAAAAAGAACCGTTTTCTGTAAACAGTATGCCTTATGCATATTTTCAACCGCGTATAAACATGGCCTAAAACTTCATTGCTGTTATAATTTGTTAGTCAGTTTCTCCCTTTTAACGACTTTAAAATTCACGCATATACTGCCGTGCAGCCACAACACAGGTACTTCGTGTTATTTATATATATGACAACGGGGATGCACGTAGCGTTATTCTGATGATGACCTAACCAGTATAGTGATTATGCAGGAAACAAAACCACTTCGCCTAAGATACGTCCATCCTGCTTTTCGTTCAGGTTCTAAACAAACCATCTCTATAAATGGTCTGTTCTTTAACTCGTAACCAGAGTTTATCACAAAAGTATAGCCGTCACAATGTAATGTCACACGATACTGAGTCGAGTCCGCGCAAACTACAACATTTTTCAACTGTCAAATAAATTAACGATAGCACTATTGCCTTTTCATAATCATGTCGAGGTTTCATACTTGACTTACTTCATTCCATCGCATTGCAGGAGAAATCAGCCAAGACAAGAAACAGAATGAACTAAAGATAAAATTTTCATCCTGGTCGCGTGCTACTTCCAGTTCACGCTTGAATGGTTTCCTGACGTGCGTGACGTCGCGTGACGTGGGCGGGTGTACTAGGCGACGACCAGCAAATTCGAATACCTGGAGTGTTCTGAATACTAGGTTTTCACTGAAGCGCAACCAGTGATTGACAACCATTACCTTGACCCTTTCTCACACAAGCCGAGGCGAAATACATAAAGTTACCCTACGTTTTTTTATTCGTCCTTGGAGTTAGATTGATCGTTTGGGCAGGCGAAGACCAGTGGTTGGACATTGTTCTAGTTAGGGACTTTAATTAAGAAACAAGGGTTCGCGACGCCGAAGACGATGGCAGAAAATGATGCACGTTTTTTTTTAAAAAGAAAAATTTTATAAGAACGAGACTAAGATTGACCAAATTTTAAGAACATATTAAGAACAAGCTGAGGGCTCAGGCTGGAAAGCTCATTTTTATCAAAACCTTTATTGAGCTTGGATCTCTATTGTTTTAACAATACCGAATGAGTATTAAAAGATTCGCAGTTTATAATCACTGGAAATCGTCTGGGGAAAATGACTCAGCGATAAATCCGCGAGGATGAATGAATTAAATTCGTACCTTAGGTTTCGATTTTCTTCGGTTTAACCACACATAGAAACAAGAACAATTTAAGATTAATTTGAAGCTCAAATCACCATAAAAATTAAGAACAACGAGCCTCGTCCAAATTTACTGATTCTAACACAAAAAACAGTGCGTTTAGTCCAATTTAGAATGCACTGTGATGGTCACTTGCACATGTCATCTTGGAAACTACAACACAAAAAGCTCAATTTTGAAAATTCTAAGACTAAACTCTGATTTTTTTTATAAGAACCTCAAACTTTTCAACTCAAGTATTTTCGGGATATCAACCTCAAATGTTCTTGACTCATGTTCTTAAAATATCTTTACTGATTTCAACAATACATGAACCGTATGTGGTGCATTTGTGTAGGGTAGTGTAGTAGCTGGCACTGACTTTCTTGCCAGTTTGCCTCAAGAGATTTACCTGTAAGAACTGCGATTTGGTAAATTAAAAAAATGTGATTTAAAATTTTTATCTGCGAGCTTAAGCCAAAAAGCCAAGAAAAGCAAATTTCTAATAACACTGTTTGAATTATTTGTAATAGGTTATCATCATAAAAAAATGTTCTTCACCTTTTATCAGCCTCAGCACATTCTTAAATTTTTGGCGATTTTTAGAGTGTACGAGAGCATGACGTATGAGAGCATCTTCTATTATATAACTGTATTTATTATAATGTTTAGATAGTTTTATAACGAGTGTAGAGCAACCATGTGGAAAAGTTGTTAATAAACCATCATTATTAATATTATTATTATTATTATTATTATCATTATTGTTATCATTATTATTATCTTTATTACTAATTATAAACTAAATGACACAAACAATTAATTGAACTTCTGCAGTGGTGTTAGTTTCTTATGCAAATTCGAATGAACCCAGCGACTCGATTGCATTTATTATTCTCGGGAAATATATGATACAATTCATGTGAAATTCTGTGCAAGTTCATTACCACAAACAGAAACCTTTTCAAATACACTTAAACTGCAGGACAAATCAACTGAACTTATATAGGAAAACTCGAAAAAGCAGCAGTCACTCTCATATAAAATCACACGGCTTGACTCTTCCGTTTTTGAGGTCGGCTCTTGTAGTTTCTTAGTCTTTCATCAAAGACGGAGGAAAGCTGTACAGAACAAATCTTTTCCTAAACTTTTTGTAAAGGGTCCAGTGTTCTAGCAAGGATTTGTAAGCACGATAGTTATACAAGTCTTCATTTTGGTTTTTTATCATTAATTTAGTCGTTCTTCCACCTTAACCAGTGCTTCTCATCATGAATGTGCCACTCTTGAGAAAATTCTTCGTCGTCTGTTTTCATCAAAACAAACGTCAAAAACTTAGCAGAAAACTCCGCAGTTAGCATTTTCCCTTCCTTCTGGACTTGATCAAAATACGCAACATGTGGGAGTTGATGCTGATTGGCTAACTTGATGTGTTCCCACAATCCTTCAGTGTCAACGACTCCTGGATGAACGGAGGCAACAAGCACACCTGAGCCCGCGAGCTCAACTTTCAGCTGTTCATACAAGCGATGAAAAGCCATTTTAGTCACGCCATATGTTGTGGTACCCAGCTGAGCTTTAAACGCAACATTAGTACCGAGGTGTAGAATTCGTCCGCCACTTCTCTTCAGCTGGGGAAAAAATCCCTTGGCAAGCATTAGTGGTGCTGTAACATTGACAGCCATCGCATATTCAAAATCTTCTCTTCTGATGTCTTCAAGCCGCGATGGGGTACCAACTGCTGCATTCTGCACCAAATACTTCACCGAGTCATCCGGCGGGATGGCGTCGAATATTTTCTGTTGGCCTTCAGCTGTGGATATGTCTACAGCGAGTGGGAAGACAAACTCGGGAAAATGAGATTGTTTTTGCACTTGTAAAAGCGGCTCGGATCTACGACCAACGATCAGTACATGAAGCTTGTGTCTCGTTAACTCTTTGGCCAGGGCCGCTCCAATCCCAGTCCCTGCTCCTGTTATCACCGTCCAGCTTTTCATTGTTTGCTCATCTGAAATTTGGCTAATTTTAGTGAAGATTCACGCTAACAAAATTGAAGTTTTAAGGGCATCCGTAATTTAAGACATCACATCAAATTTTAGAATACTAGTAAAACTGAAATAGAACCGATTATACAGGGCATGCTTCGAAGCATGAAACGGTACAATAGGACTGATCTTGGTAGTGAGGCAAGAAAAAAATAAACATACACTTTGGCCCGCACTGAAACTGATCGAGTGTTCTACTTGAAAATTTAACTGTGGTGTCCTTGAAACCATTAACTGTTTGTTTAATCTTTGTGCAGGGAATCTCAGGGTATCTATAGAAGCTTTGCGGTTTTAAGTGTAGCACTGACGTTTGTAAACACACTGTCTATTATTAATTATGGAGATGC
>JAOBAT010087550.1:0-18175 GCA_026413305.1 Hydrozoanthus tunicans
TTATCCTTCGAAGAATCACTGATCCCTGATAAACGCAGTTTTTACCTCCAAAAACCTTACTGATTCTTTAATCCATCAAACGTTATTCTTAGACGAATTACTGGTCCTTGATTATCGTAGTTTTTAGCTCCAAAAACCTTACTGATTCTTTAATCCATCAAACGTTATCCTTCGAGAGATACTGATCCTTGATAATCGCAGTTTTTAACTCCAAAAACCTTACCGATTCTTTGATCCATCGAACGTCATCCTTAGCTGAATACTGATCCTTGATTACCGCAGTTTTTACCTCCAAAAACCTCATTGATGCATGAACCATGAAACGTTTTCTTACACGAATTACTGGTCCTTGATATTCGCAGTTTTAAATTCCAAAAACCTTACTGATTCTTTAATCCATCAAACGTTATCCTTACATGAATTACTGGTCCTTGATTACCGCAGTTTTGACCTCCAAAAACCTTACTGATTCTTTAATCAATCGAACGTTATCCTTAGCTGAATACTGGCCCTTGATTATCGTAGTTTTTACCTCTAACAACCTTACTGATTCTTTAATCCATCGAACGTTATCCTTACCCGATATAATGGTCCTTTCACCTCCGAAAACCTTATTGATTCTTTAATCTATCAAACGTTACCCATAGAAGGTCTACTGATCCTTGATTACCGCAGTTTTTACCTCCTCCAGAAAAACAAATTCGTATTTTACCTCCTGAACCACTGACTCTTCAAAACCTTAGTCTTTATGATATCCTAAAAGCATACTGGTCAGTTACTACGTTACAACTGGACGACCTACTGCTCCTTAAATACCGCGGAATTTTTATCCCAAAAACATACTGATCCTTTAATCCTCTCTGTGTTACTTGCGGGGATTAAATTGAGAAGATGGGGGAGATTATGAAGGGGAGGGATGGGTAGGTGGGTGGAGAGGATGGAAAGGGGTGGGGTGGGAAAAGATATAGAGAAAGACAGAGAAAAGGGGAGTAGATTGAGAAGGGGAAGGGTACCCGGATACACTATATGACTTTCCACCTCCCTGAAAAGTTATTGATACCATTGGGGAGGGGAATAGAATAAAGAGGCAAGGAATAGATCAAGAGAAAGAGAATGGTTGAAAAATTAATTTGAAAATCTGAAATCCATGTACCTTTTGAGATATCTGCTGTGCCATTTCTTCTTCTTGTACTTTCAATAACTCAAACTCCTTTTTCTGTAAGAAAAACTGCTAGTGAGAATAATAAACTGCTGCCTGAACTAAAGATGTTGAAGATGGACTAAAACGTTTCAATAAATCATTATTTTAATGTTCTTAATGGTTCAAATGCCAATTTATCAATAGAAGGAAAGCTGATAATTTTTAAAATGAACTTAGAAAACAATTTTTTCCCTTAAAACTTTTCAGTGCAGAAAAAAGCTGAGGTTGTCCTAAACTAAGTTTTTCTCAGGTTTTGTTAATATTGACAACATATCAAACAGGGCTTGTACTCGGCATGCCTATAGGTGCCTACCTCTGACATGGGCCTGTGGCCAATGCTACCAAAAATGATCGCTGGCTGCTAGATCTTTAGAAATTGAAGCTAGCTGGCTACTACAAGATTGTGTGGAAACTTTACAACTTATTAACTAAGATTTATTGTTTTTAATGAAATGATAAACTGCTACAGTACAAAATTCAGAAATGGTACAGATTAAACTTTGAAAATATATAGGGCTACTAAAACTCTTTTCCTCTGGTACCAAGCTGGTAACTTGAAAAAAAGATTAACTTAGAGCACTGCCAAAGGGACTGGAAACTGATAAGGATGTGACATCAAGCCAGGAACACACTTCCTGTTTCACTTGTTTACAAGGCTATTTTTCTCAGAGATTTCCCGTTCTTCATCATTCAAATAATTTTATATACCCAACAGATGCATGGCAGGTTGGCTGTTCCAACACTGTTCAAGTGGGGTTGGCATCACAACCCTTTTTAGAGCCCAGTTCTTTTGGTGTGTGACAATGATTTTTCACCGGGGTTAGTTTCTGTTGCTATTCAAAAACAGTAAAAAGAAGAGTCACTATTTACTTCATCAGAAACATAATTTACTTATAGGATAACAGATATAGTTATGTTTGTTGATACTAAAACTGTTGGCAACAATTATCAACACTTTTACAACTACTGTATTAATTTTCTGAGTTATTTAGTGTAGTAATTGTGGCTAGAATGGCAAGATTGTTGAGGTGCTGTTTTAACAAAAATAAAAACTGTAAACAATAGAAATCTTCAAATGCAGCCACTCTCATCGTTGAGGCTACTAAAAAATGGGTATATACATTTAACCACTTGTTTAGAACTTTGTATTTTTCATTACATTGTAAAAATTTCACTGCATCTTACATACAAGTACAAAACAATCACTTAGTAAGCATATGGTTCTAACAATTTACATAAAAACTGTTAACTTTTTACAATTTGTTTGTTAAAGATAACTACACAAATAACAATGCTTTGACATAAGTTTGAAAACCTGCCTTTTTTTCTACTGTAGACAACTTCTTTTCCATAGCACTGAGCCTTTGTTCCAGAACCTTTTGTTCTAAAATCACAAATACATCTGAATGTTACTTTAACTTTTTAGCCTTGAAGTAAGTCACCAACGGACTAACTAACACTTCACCAACAGTTGACGAAAAAAAATTCTAGCTAGATATTGCTTGTGTCCATCTAATTGATCAAATAAAAGTTCAACAAATAATGAAGTTCACAAGAAGCTAAAATGTGACTGACAAACCCAGCAGTTCGAACACTTTCATTAGCATCACCACCCGTGACCCTGTGAATCTACGCCTCCGCGAAGACTTTTTTATCCACAAGCTGCAGCCCACCATAAGCTAACATGCAGAATTCACAGAACTTGTTTTTACCTTCTTTGCTATTCTACTAATTATGCTTGTTACCATCGATCACGTATTTTATATACACATATTTTATTCATTCCCTGATGATGTCGTAGACCGGCGAAAGCTCAGAAACGATTGTAAAAAAAATTTAAGACCTCTTTGCATTTTACAATATTTTACAACATTTTAACAGTAGCTTTAGTCCTCAATCGAGTTTTAGCTCTTAGTGAATTTCGTTATTTTACAAACTGCTGCTGAAGGACAACATAAACTATATACAAATGTTCAACACTTCTGAGTCATGATAGTTGCTTTGTCCATTAAGGCCAAAGGCTGTGGATAGCTTTGCAAGCTTGTTTGTGGGCAGTATATCACAACATTATATTTCAATTTGCCAAACACAAAAATATAAACAAAACAAACAAAAATTCCTTTGTGAGCCTCTAAATTTGAAAAAGTTAAGTTACTAATATCAACTAAAATTTTTAGTAATAAAAATGAAACCAACAGGCAACCAATATCTTAGCAACAGATTACCAACAGTTGACCAACATGTTACAAACTGTCGGCTGTCTGTCGGACAAGAAATGGTTACCACTTTATTGACTTATGAAAAAATGACGGCCCTAAACATATTTTGGTCCTTTCAGAAGGAGGGCTTATTAGGGAGGGGAGGGGAGGGACTTATTGAGACAGTGTTTTCGGTATATATCAAGACTTTCTAAGACCTGGGTAACAAGGTTACAGATAAAATAGTATTATGTATGAAGAAATAAAGGTTCACATAATGTAAGCTACACCTCACGGACCTCAAGCTAAGTGTACTACATGGTTGATACAAACAGTCATTATTTATCAGCCATGTATAATAGTTTTTATAGTATAATTGGCTTCTCACTACCAACTGAACTAACAACTTTACTTGAAAGTAGGGTGTCTGCCAGGTTTTCTATTGATCCCTCCATTTCTTGAATGTCCTGGTTTTCTTGCATGCTCTTTTTCTTTAAAGAATTTGCAGAATCTGTAGATAAGCAAGTGTAGCATGAGATATTTTTTACAGATACTTGCCTTTAAAACAGCAGTGACAAGTACAAAAAAGTATTTGTCAACATTCACCAGATGATGTAAACTAACTTTATTTATCGTTGTTACACTGGGAGTGGTTGCCCATTCTCCCAAGCCAGTGGCTTTTCTTTAATCGCTCGACGGCACAGATCTCAGCGTGAAAGTCGATTTAGTGGAGGGAGGAAAACCGGAGAACCCGAAGAAAAACCCCTCGGAGTCAGAAGAAGATCGACAGATCTTAGCCCACATGCAAACACAGAATTCGATCCCGGGTCTACAGAGGTGGGAGATGCGAGCGCTAACCACTTGGCCATCCTGACTCCCTGATATATATATCCCAGAAAAATATTTGTCAACATTGTTGTAAGATTTGTATATTGGGTTCATTAACTTACTGGGAAATAAATTCCTAGAATTTCAGGGCTATAGACACCATTTTTGTAAGCTGCTGGGTCCTGTTGTGCTGGGTTAAAAATGTTTAAAAGAATGAACACTCTAGATGTTTTTTGTTCTTCATAATATACACTTATTTATCTATTGGCTATTTTGCTTGAGGGGAAGGGAGGGGGGGGGTAGAAATTCACCCCCTTCCCCACCCTGCTACCTAAAGCTCCCAAAACTTAAACGAAAACCAAAAATTTTTTATAGACTTTCAATATGAAATAGGCAATGTTTGAGAAACAAGTAAAACAAACTGTACCTTCTACTTCTGGGTCAATCAATGCCCAATTCTCTTTTGCCAAGCTTTCAAGGAACAAAGACTTGGTTTCCAATTCTTCAAGCTTCATTTTCAAGTCAAGTTTTTGGCTCTGGAAAACAGTATTTGATGATTAACTTTGATAACCCGCAATTATTATCAATTTACAGCATTATATTGCTTTGCTTTCCAAAACTTTCTTTTTTTGCACCCTTTTCCAGTACTAACTGGTTGATATGAGCAAATCTCTTTTTAACCCTTTCAGCCCAAGTCAGTTATCAACATCTAACTTCTCTTAACACAACATAAACAAAATCAGGCATTTGGTAATGAGAAAATGTTAATTGATCAGACAAAGCATGGAGCATGTGAGCATGTACGTCATTTCAAGACTTCTTATTTGAAAAGCCAAAAGCCACAAGATTTGCCTGGGGGTGGGGGTGGGGGGATGGGGGATGGGAGGTATTAAATGAACACCCTCAGGCCATTGTAAATTTATTTAGGGTTCCTTTAATGTTTAGTGATAAAAATACCAACTGAGACAATCCCAACACTTGTCCTGTATCAAATTTTTCTCATTGCATGCTTTTGTTTTGTCGCACCGTATTCTTACTATAATTTTACTATATCATAGTTTAACCTATATTCCGTCCGAGAAAAAGAAACAGCTTTGGATACGCAACAGTTAAAAACAGATAAGTAAAAACATAATAAATACAAGGAATTTAAGCAGTTACATAACTGCCATGTGGTTATCCGTTATGTTTTGACAATTAACTTATATTTTGAAAAACATCTAAAGTAATATGGACTACTTGCCAACCTTGTGCCTCAGATGAACTGTGCTGAAGTTGGTTTGACTAAGATCTTCATTCTTGGATAACAAATTGCCAATAGTCTCTGCATTAGAAATATCTTTAAACACTCTGCAATGTATAACATATTCATTATTTTGACATTGTATTTGTAGTAAACCTTACCTACCCGCCAAAGTCTAGAAAAATTCACATACAAATTCGCCAAGTTGTTAAAAATTGACAATCAACGATTCTTACCTTTCTATGTCATCGATTTTCTCAACCATAGTTTTTATTGACCCACAAATTTAACTATATAGACACTAAATTTTGATGCGGAGCGGTTTCTGAAAGCAAGTTTAATTTTGTAAGCCCGCCAAAACACAACGACTACGCGGGACAGTAAAACGAAAACAATACGAAGTACCGCATTGGTTACCAATCTCTTTCGCATTTGTATCGCTTTTGGTATCGCTTGTAAAATGACTCTGTGTGTTGACTGTATGAAATTGCATCTTTAGTCATTTAAGCTAAGGAATATTTTCTATTTAATTCCTAGACGAAATAGCTTATATGATAGTCAAAGTATGTCCACAGTATTGCCTGCAAACTTCCGTTCCGACGGTGAAGATGCGCAGGTGTCCACCATACGACCTTTCTCAGTAGCGCGGCGTGTGTTCTGCCTTCTTGTCCTCTTCGATTTCTTGTTTACACTGATTGTGTGGATCATATATGCACATGTAAGTAGAGCAGAACTCCATATATTGTACGGACTTGTTAACTCTCTTCAGGTGCTTGAAAATAGCATTTGGGTCGGGTTGATTTAATTAACATTGTGATTGGCATGTTTATTTACATTCGCTCTTAAATTCTGTAATATTTTTTTTAATTTGATCGCATTGCTGCACAAACTTCCTCATGTGAGCTAAAACAGGCCTGTTTTGAAAATTGCTTATCTTGTTAAATGAACACCCTTGTACATGATAACAAATTCGACATTTGAATTATGAAAACCGGAAGTTATGTATTACGCGCTTGATCATTGATGCATAAAATAAAATATGAATTTTTTCCAAATTTCAAAAAGTGAAAAGCAACATTTATGTCTTTGCAACTAGTGTTTGCACAAGCAGGAGCAAAAGCTGATAAAGCTCCCAAGTATGACAAACATTGACATTTCATGATCAGCACATAAATGGATAGGGAATTTGTTTCTGTGGTTTATCAAAATACATAAAACTATTAAATACAGATAGAATACTAAAGCTGAAAATGAATTACTTAATGAAAGCAGTATCTCAAGAATAGATTATTTGTGTTATAGGTAATGTAAGGTGGGCCAGTGGTAGAAAATTGCTAAAGCCCACCGCACACTTGTGCGATAGCATGCAATTTTCGACACATGCAATCGAAATTGTTGTTGCACATTCACCTTACATGTTTGTGAGAAGATGCAATAACCTCTGACAAGGTGCACTCACTTTTAAGTAAATCAAACATGTTTGAACCATGTGGTCAATATTGCATGCGATAGAAATTTCATCACAGGCCCCCGCACACAGAAGCGATGTGCTGCAATTTTGATCAAATTTTTGGGGATCAGCCAATCACAGCAGAAGCTAACCATGGTGATGTTGTAGCTCTCTAGTGTTGCTTTTTTTGCATAAATTATAAATTATGCAAACTTTGATGCAGTCCATGATATGTTTAATGTTTGTTTTTATGCAAGTGTTTTTTAAATGTTATTTATTTATCTTTTTTGTTCAAGGGTTTTTCATCTGGACTAGACAGGGCTTTTGAGAAGGAAGTTAAGCAGTATAGTATTCATTATTCACTATTTGATTTGCTGGTAAGTGGCTATATAGAAACTTATCCAATTCAAACAAAAGTTTTTTGGAATTGTTTGTTCAACCTGAGGTGATGTTTGGGGTAGTTACAATGCAATGTTAATTTTCAAGAGGTCCTTGATATTTTTATAAGGACAGAAAAAGTATTATTTGATGATCACCAAGATGCATATACGGCAATCCAGTTGAGCATATTGTAATATACAGTGACTAGTTAAGATTTAAGTATTATACTGTCATTTAAATAATTTATATTGCCTGTCCTGAAAATTAATATGCTGTGAACAAACTGTCATCAGTAGTCTCATTACTTGTCAATTTAAAAATCCTTTATTTTATATGTTTATGTATATATTAAAGCAGTTTAGTTTTAAAAATGTTGAAAAGAGAAATACTTGTATGTTTATATATACAAATATTTTTCAATTCTTTTTGGTCAAGGAACTAGTCCCCAAACGCTGCTAATCTTCTTGTTTTTGTTGTTGTTGAGGGACAATGTTTCTTAAAAAAACCCTTAGGATCCGTCAATTCACATCAT
Organism: Hydrozoanthus tunicans; assembly: GCA_026413305.1. Lineage (NCBI taxonomy): Eukaryota > Metazoa > Cnidaria > Anthozoa > Zoantharia > Hydrozoanthidae > Hydrozoanthus > Hydrozoanthus tunicans. The sequence continues at coordinate 7,834 of JAOBAT010087550.1, forward strand.
ATCACAATAAAACTGCCCACAATGACCCAAAGGGATATTCCAATCATTTTCAAAGTTAAATTTTTGATTTTCGGATTTTTAGAGAATTTACAAGCAATTTCAGATTGTGTCATTCACAATATTCAAAAACAATATGCATAGCAGAGGCCGACTTAAAGAGCTAAAGCTCTGTTAGTTCACATCATATTGTGATAAAACTTCCCAAAATGACCCTAAGGGATATTCCTTATTGACTGGTGGAGTTAGATTTTTTATTTCTGGATTTTTAGAGAATTTACAAGCCATTTTATATTAGGTTGCACACATTGGAATTCACAATGCTCAAAATTAATAATTATGATATAATTCTAATTATAATTATTATAATTATAACTATAATTAATGATTAATATGCAATATATCATAAGCTGACCAAAAGAACTAAGCTTGGTTTTCAGTTCACATCAGATAGCCATATAATTGTTTGTACAGTAATTAGCAGAAATCTCTGTTGATGGACTGATGAGTTAAACTTTTATTTTTTATTTTTTTTATTTTTGTTTTTAGGGGTTCTGCAAGCAACTTTTGATTGTATCGTAATTAACACAAATCTTTCTTATTAATATTGATTGAAAAATCAAGTTAAAACATTGTTATGCATTTTCTTTCTTTTCAACAATAATGACTCTGCTGACTTGAGCTACTTTAGGGAATAAATAAAAATAAAATACTTTCTTATCTATCTTATATATCTTTTGTAATCACCAGATACTTGCACTGTGGAGGGATGTTATTTTGCTTTTGGCTTATGCACTTTTCAGAAGTGTTAAGCCATACATGATTGCTGTGAGTAATTTGCATGCTGTCTGAGTTTTTGGTTGTCAACTTTCAGAACAAAATTAGGCATTTGATTTTGTAAAAAATGTCTAACTTTGATATCTGGCTTTTTTAAAACCATTAAAAATAGCAGCAACAACTAATTATTAAGAGTTACAAGTAATTACATAAATTATAAGCAGTAGCCAAGCAGTCAGTGTGTTCAACTTGTAATCCTAGGGTAGTGAGATTGAACACTTTGTTGTGTCCTTAAAAACAAGACACTTAATTTACTTGACTTTGTTCCAGTAGACTCAGTTGTATAAATGAGTACCAGTTCTGCTGGGAGCTAACCTGCAATGCAGTACTAAGTACTTGGTTAGTGTCCTGTCCAGGGGGAGTCAAACACTCTCATTGGCTTAGCACTATGTACAGAAACCGGAGATAAGCACTGGCACTAGGAGCCACTTAGGCTCGAGAAAGGATTTAGCTTAGTGGTGAACATTTTAGGTTTTCACTAAGTGTTACATAATAAAAAATATTTATGAAACTATAGTTGTTATTGAATTAATTAAGGAGAGCTTAATAGTGAAAATAATTTGGTTATTGTTTCACTTTAAAGTCAGGTGCATCAGTGCTTCTGTCTTCAAACAATGTAACTGGTGTTTGTCAATTATAAGGGAAAAATGTAACATCTGTGTTTTATGTTAAGGCTTTACCCTGCTGGAAACCACCTGTCAGGGGAACAAGTGACTGAGCTTTGAAAATGGAATAATATAAGTAAAATTGTGGTCATGCATTGACTACAACTAATACTACTACTAATAACAATGATGACATTAATAATTATAATGATAACAATAATAATAATAGTAGTAACAATTACAATAATGATAATAGCACTAATAATGATAATACTAATGACAATCATTTATGATAGTTAACAGTAATAATATTTAAAATAATGACAACAATAGTAGTAATAATGATAATTATGATAATAACAATAATTGATAATAATAATGAAAATAATAACAATGATATTATTAAAATTAATAAATTAAAATAACATTAATGATAGTGAAATTAATGGTAGAGTGAATCTTGTGAGAAGAAATTGTTGATTCACAAGTTGAAAGCTCAGAAAAAAATTAATGATAATGATATCAATAACAATGGTAATAACAGTAACGAAGGTAATAATGATAATAATAATAATAATGATAATGATGATAGTATTATGGATTTATTGTAGAATCAAGTAATTGGCATTTCCTCTACAATAATTATTTTGTTGTTATTTTTTTTATTATAGATTACAACACTTTCAACAACTGTTTTCCTTGTTGCAAAAGTGTTTCTCTTTTATGTAAGTATTTCTCTCAGCTTGCTGGTTTGCTTGCATAATTGTGTAACTTGTATATGTTTCAAAACTTAATGCTGACAGAAGCATGTTAAAATTGGTCTTGCTACTGCAAGACTGCAAGCATTTGGAGGCAGGATCATCTGAGGAAAGTGCGGGCAGTTAAGTGGGTATGGTGACAGTCTTCCTTTGAAGCTTTTAAATGTAACACCACTAAATACAATATGTTTTGTAGGCCCTTTGTTGCATTGTAGTGTAAAGTCCCTTACTAAATCATGAAATAGTTTTTGCTGACTTTTGAAACAAGCCATGATTTTTCTCTAAGTCAGACCATGGACTGACTTTACTAACCCAGTAAGATGTAGGAATGAAAAATAAATCCAGTAGTATGATGTGAGGGTGAATAAAGCAACAGTCCGTAACAGTGATACTGTAGATGGAAATTTTTCGACAATCTGAACAGTAATAACTATTATATCATGGACTTAAATATTCAGTAAGATAATAATTTTTATCAACTTTTGTCATAATTAGTCAATATTCTTTTATTATTAACATTTTCAACTTCTGAGTTAAGTGAAGGTTAACTAGCAATACAGCTTGTTAGTTATAAAAATATGCATTTTATTTTGTATTAAATATTATTAACTGAATTTATTGTACTGTTAACGGACAGTTTAATGATGCGCAAAAGACCAACCATCCCATGGACTATATTCTTGTTATCATGAGTCTAGTGCTGTGCTGGGTTGAAACCTGGTATTTATCTATCAAGGTAAAATTGTCTTGATGTTAATGTTTAAGTTCTAGTGGTTGTGAATTGTAAGTCTGAGACTGTTTGAGAAGCCAAGCCAGCCTTCTAAAATTCTGAGCCCCAGACTTTGGAAAATAATGAACAATCTGAGGCCGAGATGGTATGATACGAAGAATCCAAAATCAAGACTTAAAACACTGAGACAACAAAAATTTCCAAGCAAAACAGAGATTTCAAACTCTGTCTAAAGTGCTGAGAATGGGATCGAGCCACTTTGTGATAAAATCTGAAACTGCTAGAGGGATAAAAAAAAATGAGATTAAGATATGAGATTCCAAGAGCAAGCCATAAAGACTTCATTTTAAGGGACCATTTTCTATCCCTAGTTCTAGTGATTTAACAAAGTTTTCTTTAAATGCTTCAATTCACATTTTAATTAGATAAATATTTTGTACAGTTTTCAAATTGGAACACTTAATCACTTTTACAACCCTTCAAAGAATTTATGTTTTTTTTTCAATTTTTGAAAGTCACTATACAATTTGGCTTTTGTTTATCAATTTATATCTATTTATTTATTCAATATTAGCTACAAGTGCCAGGCCTTTAAGGATGTGTATAGGTCACTTAGTCTGACCCTTTCAGTTACACTATGTACATACAACCAGCATTTTATAGTTTTTGGTATAAAGGTCTGCGGACGTCAGAACTGCTAATTGTTTCATATTTTTACTGTGGCACAATAACTTGATCATAGTAAAGAAATTATTTAGTTTTACAAATTTTGCAGTGTTCAACGTAATACATATTGAAAATGTTCGTACGTGTTCCATAACCTGCTGCTGTAGATTAAAAATTTATATAGAATCGTCATTAAATCGTCATTATTTGTAAAGTTATAATTTAAGTAAAATTTCATGTTGTATATAAATTATATAGCAAAAGGGCATCCTGCAGTAAGCATGCATCAACAGTCCTACTTTAGAAACTGTGATCTCAACAGGAAGGAACTGTCTTCAATTGGAACCGTATATATAAATATTTAAACAAGCTGCGAGCGGAAGAAAATATTTGATTGTTGAACTTATGAACCTGTGTAACAGTCTTTGTCTCTTGTTTCAACAGGTTTTTCCATCAGATCTTGAACAAAGGAACTCAACTGGTATTGTTTATTATAGTTATATTGATTGTTTATTACTGCATGTATTTCAAACGTTACGTCTGTTTTTAAAAGACTAGTAGACTTTAAAATTAATTTTTTAAAACAATCCTCAACATTAATTTTTCTTGAGATTAACTTTTTATTAGTGAGTTTTGTTCTTTGATAGGTAAGTAAAGAAATGGGAGGGGGCAGGGGGCATATATGTTGCTTTAATTTTGGCCACCTTTGTGTGGCTTGAAGTGTTTTTTCGAAAAAAAAGGATATTATAGGAATGGTGCCATTTTAATCAAAGTTTCTCTGGAGAGTCTCCATAAAATAAGTTTACTGTAATTTAACCTGGCTTATGCATCCGTTTTTCATCAGTTTACTTAAAATAGCACTTTTTTCTGATTACAACTTTATCCTGATTTCAAGATACAGTTGTACTACATATGATTCTCAGAGAGGTGATTTATAAAAGATCCTAGCTAGATACGATCTTTTAGAACTTGTGTCTTAAAATTATTCAAACTCTACAGTGGCTTCATCTAATGAGGTTTAAACAATTAATAACCTTGCCTTTTAGCAGAAAGTTTAGACACAACAGCTGGAGAAACAAGACCCCTCCTTTATGGCCAGTCAAGGTATGTCATTTATGTGTCCTTATCCCCTTGCTAAGCTAAGCTAAATCTTTGAGCCAGGTGACCTGCAGTTAGGCCTGCATTTATCTCTGGTTTCTATAGTGTTAAGGTGATGAAAGTCTTTGACTCCCCCTGGACAGGACACTATAATCCATCGTGGTTAGCCCCTGGCAGAAGCTGGTACTTATACAGCTTAGCCTGTGGGAACAAAATATGGTTGGGTTTTTATTATAAACTTAAGACTGATGTCTCACTTTTCTTATCTCAAAATGTTCAGGTACAACACAGCAGCATGGTTGTCAGAACAACAGTCTTTTTACACACCATATGGCTCACTTCCAGGTATGTGTAGCAGCCACCTACTTAGGGGGGAGGTTTCAGGAGTTTAGAACCCCCCTCCCCCAAGTTTTTCATTTTTTTTCCTTGCATGTCTTTTAAATTGAGGTTTTGTCTAATTTGCAATATGCAAGGGTTTTTAAGGCTTTTTTATCAGGTTTTTTTTTGGAAATTTTTCATGACTGATGGCACTTAATTAGCTACAAAAAAAAATTGTATAAAAGAGAAAGTTCTACAAACAAAAATATTCTTTTTGATTTTAAACCTTTCTCTTGGGAAGCAAAAGTAAGGGGCCCTCTCCCCCTCCTCCCCCCCCTAGAAAGTCTTTGGGGTATACTTGGTGTGATAGTGTGAAGATGATAATCACCACAGTCTACTACCATGACAATGTTATGATTGCATTAATGGTTGACAAAAAACTTAACTTTTGAACTTGCTAATAGCTATGTACATAGCTGCAAAATTAAAAACTTGGGAAAAAAATATTTTCAAAGCTTGCAGTTTAGTTATGCATATTGTTTAAAAGTTCCTGTCAAGAAAGTGTATAGCTTTCAACCATGCAGTTTTTCTGCATTTTTCCATATGTGTGAAGCAGATAAATTTAACCCATTAGGAAAATAGTGTTGTGAAACATTTGTGTTCTTGAAGGAAAAAAACTAGAGATACCCAAGGTTTGGCTTACAACCTGATACTCAAACATCAAACACACAACAGATCTTTTCAAGATACTGCGCACATTTCATAATGCGATGAACCGGCACCTATTTAAGCAAACAAGATCATATTTCCACATCGGCTGAAAAAGACCATTAGTAGTAAGCACTCCAAATGTACTTGTCACAGTTTTACTAAAAAAACTAATACTTGTAATAATTTAAGACTGGTTTGCCATAGGTAACAATTGAAGTTCTTAGAAATAACTTGACAACATTCATTTTATTTACCAAGGCTCTGATGATGAGAGTGACACTGAGAAAAAAGAAAATGCCAAGGTACCTCTGTCACCTCAGGTAATGCTAACCACTTAGAACTTGTACTTGTATAGTCTAAAGTCTCCCTGTTTAGTAGGCAACCGCTCTACATACATTAATATATTGACTGCCTTATGATTGTAAGTATATATAATTTATATTCCAGTTTTTGTGCTGGAATTATAGGCCTTGTTATGTATTATTATGGGCTTACACACAGAAAGAGTTTTTTGTTTCAAAAGTTTGTTCCTAAACGCCCGGGGCTCATTATAATTTGAGTTAGCAAGTATTTTCCGCATTTTCTGGTAGTTATCTTTTGGTAGTACGATGAACAACATACAATGATTTTGTTGCATGAAATGGGTTCATAATAGAATACAAAGTGAATGAATTATTTTATTAGTTTATTTTGAGTTGTCACTTCAGTTGTATCTCTGATCTTTGTAGTAAGTTTTACTTTTGGAACTCGTCCTTGCTGACAGGATCAAAGTTATTATCAGAAAGGCCGCGAAACTTTAGAGATAACCTGGAGTCTGCTTAACCTGAAGGAAGGTTGGAAACTAGAGAAGGATAAGGTTGGTTTGATCACATTTTTGTTCTTCCTACCTTAAACACATACAGATAACTGTGAAAGGTTGCTCAGTTTAGCAATAAAAAATATGAGGCTGGCACTATTTTGAAAGTGGGCAACATCAAGATGATTGATGGAAGAGTTTTGGTGCTGAGATGGAAAACGTGCTGTCAGTAGTGCTCCTGGAGGAGGGGGGGGATTCTTTGGGGTCAAAAGGCTAGGTATGACTGTCGGAAAAGTCCCCAAACTACCCTAAAATACCAAGTGATAAAAATTTTTAACCCTAAAAAATACCTCTCGGTTTTAAAATTACCCTAAAAAATACCAATTGAAAGCTGAGTAGCTAGCAGTTCAGCACTAAGTCCCCTGTGTTGTGCTGAACGTGATATGCAGTAAATAAAAGCGCGCACGTAATTGGATGTTCGCCGAAGGACTTTTGTCTTTACTTCTTGTTCAGTACGCACGTTTGCTAAAACATAGAACTGAAGGCAGACCAATACCTTTTAACGTTTTAAACCCTAAAAAATACCAGGCTCTTGGTTTAACACAGGATTTTATTTAACAATCCCTAAAATTACCGGACTGGCAATTTTAATCCCAAAAAAATATGACAGTCATATCTGCCATCCCAATAATTTATAGGAAGACGAGGTACCCCCCCCCCTCCCCAGTAGTGCTTCGCTCTGCTTTTGATTCAAGTTGTCAGCAGATTTTCTATCTTAGCACAGGGTCCTTTAGTTAACAGCTTTTTAGCGAATTAGGTCAGATAGGCAGCAAGGACTGTTTCCATGAAACAATAACCAGTAGCTAATGAACTTAATTCTTAAGTATATTCACGGCTGACACTTAGGCATAAGCACAGTCATTAAATTCGAAAACATACGTTACTGTTTGGTACGAGCCCTTCATTGAGATTATTTGATTCTAATGCTATTTTTGCTGTTTAACCACTAGGATGGAGCAAGAGTGGAGAGTAGAATGCTGAAAGGAATCGGAAAAATGTTTAGAGTCGAGGTAACGTGACTGAGAAGTGCTTGAAGTGTCGTTGCCATTACGAATATTGCCCCAATAGATTTCCCCCAGAACAAGCCCTTGAAAGGAAATTCACTCGTGATGAAAAAAAAAAGAAAACTGTCTGCTTCTTGTAGCATTCGAACCCAGAACCTTCAGAACAGATCTATCGATGATATCCCAGTAGACTCCCTCAGAGAACAAGCTCTAGAAAATAAAGAAAATGGTCTCATATTAAGAAACAAAAATTCTCTGTCTCATTCGATCGAACTTCATAACAAATCTACCCTTACTCTGAGCCCTAAGTCAGCCAGAAAGAAGCAGTTTTTTTAGCCTTTAATCTTTATCCTTAAACTATACTCTAGTTCGTTTCTTGTACCATTAAAACGGAACATGATAATGGTTGTGGTGACTTTTGATGTTGGTGACCGATTATATAGCAAAAGATAGCTTATCTAACCAAATGCACATTGAAGTAGAAAAACACATTTTAAAAAGAATTATTTATTCCTCGTGATGTGCTCTTTTTACTCTAGAATCTGTATAGGCGGTTCTCAGCTGATGCGATATACTTACAAAAATATTCCTTTTCAAATCAAAACTGTTGTGTTGTGTGCTATTTTTCATTTGTTATGTACAAAATCTTACGTACTAATTTTGTCTACGGCTCTTTTCTGTCACCCAAGAGTATCATAGATGTGAATGCTAGAGAACTGTTCAACATTCTTGTACATGGAGTTGAAGATCAAAGCTGGAACCCAAACGTTGTTGAATCTAGGGTATGTACTGTTTTCACTGAGATGAAAAAATGAATGATATTGTGACAGTGTGATTTAAGTAACCAGTTTAGCCAAAAAGGGTAAAGCCAAATCCGAAATTTACCGCACGCACGAGTCTCTGTATTGTTGGAAACTAGTTGAGTCAGGGCTAAGTGCCGAACCGTGATGTGGGCAAAAGTCTGCAGTGTTCTCAAAATGAGTTGTCCTATTGACAACACTCGGTTTCGCTCAACGTTTCAGCAGATTTTACACAGAGTCGACCATTCTACGGACATCTGTTACAACGTTGTTGCGGAAGCAGCTGGAGGAATGGTCGCATCTAGGTAAGTTGATAGCCGTTTACCTTTTATATCTTCGAACAATCGCTAGGGCTTCTTTTCCTTTGCAAGGGTTTACACCCCTATTTCTGAGTCGTCCTGGAGAGATTTGAACCCTTTATTTCGAGTTGTCCTAGACGAGATTTGAATCCCCTAATTCTAAGTCGTCGTAAAGAAGATTTAAACCCTTTATTTTGAATCGTCCTGGAGAGATTTGAGCCTTTAGTTCCGAGTTTTCCTAAACAAGATTTTAACCCCCTAATTTTGAGTCGGCCTAGAGAGGTTTGAATGTTTAACTCCGAGTCTTCTTAGACTAGCCTTGAACCCCCTATTAATTCTGAGTCGTCGTAGAGAAGGTTCAAGTTGTCCTAGACGAGATTTGAACCCTCTTATTCAGAGTGGTCATAGACAATATTTGAGCCTTTAAACCCGAGTCTTCCTAGTCAAGATTTAAACCCCGTTCATATACAGTGCACTTTTTACTTTTTGTGTTCTGTAGGGATTTCGTTAACTTGCGGCATTGGACGAGAAGAGGCCGCGTTTTTATATCGTGTAATGTCGCTGTTACGTTCGGAGAGATGCCACCAAGAGAAGGCATCGTCAGGTATGCTTTGGTATTTTTAGAGCAAAACTGAAATCTGCGATTTGTAGTAACAGATGCGAGCATTTCACAACCACCCACCGAAATGATTTAGGCTATTTTTTTTTGCTCATGCTGTCGAAGTGAGCAGGGCTAAGTGCCGAACCGTGGTGTGGGCAAGAGTCTGCAGTGTTCTCAAAATGAGTTGTCCTATTGACAACACTCGGTTTCGCTCAACGTTTCAGCAGATTTTACACAGAGTCGACCATTCTGAGTGAGCGGTCATGATTTTTTCTGAACTCCAAGTGGAACTGATTTCCAATAGTTTTTGAACTGTGGAGTTCCTTATAACACTAAATCTTTAATGTGCGTGTTGTGCTAAGATGGGAATATCGAATAAGAAAACTGCCCGAAGACGCAAGCAGAAGAGGTTGACGAAGGAGAGGCCTAAATTTTCACGCGGCCAAAAAAGAAAAACTCGCTAAAAATCCAACGCAAACGTACGCTTGCTCACAGGCTACAACTCAGCAACAAACGGTTTTTCTTTTCTTAACTCATTTTGTTCTTGTAATGTTAATTATTTTCGGTTTCTGTTAGTGCCATTCAGGCTTGAAAATAGAATGAACAGCACAGAGAACGAAATGAATTTTTCTACGGCCTACAAGAAAATTTTAGATATTTTAAAATATATGCAAGAATATACGACAGATTGATGTTGGTATTGGTGACAAGTAGACTTGGTGCTAATATTTGTTTTGGTCAGTGATGCAATGATTTATTGATTACTTTTTTTCCCTCTGGTAATGGCACTGCCTGGTGGTGTTGGTACGATGTTGGTACTGGTATAGGTAGTGGTGTCTTTGTCGTTGATGTCTCCAATTTTTTGTTGTTGTAATTGTTGCTGTCATTTCCTTCAGAGGCGAAAACGGTCCTGGCGGTTGGGTTGTTCGTGAAACGATGAATCCCAACATGGCAGAGTTCACGTGGCTTGTTAATACTGATCTCAAGGTAAGTTGAGACTTTAGTTACCTACTACTCCGACGGGGGGGGGGGGGTGGGATGCGGGTGTGTTAGTGCAAAACG
>JAOBAT010087561.1:0-18174 GCA_026413305.1 Hydrozoanthus tunicans
GTTATTATTTTCAGTTGACGTCTCTTGTAGAACTTTTCTCGGGTCAATCTTCAATACTTGTAATTTCGAGCGGATAAGAAAATTCACCGGACATTGTTTTGACTTTTGAGGTCCGTAACTCAAAAAAGTCTGTACGGTAGCTTATTGACCTGCCGCTTCAGCCAATCAGAACGCTGGAAATTTGGTTATTGATAAAATTGATGAATGAAAGATTTTGATGAAATTATTAATAAAAGATGTTATAGATAGACCTGTGCTGCAGCTTTTCATCACTGACTACACGCTTTTTTAATAAGAACCAGTAAATTTGGCCGAGGCTCATTGATCTTGTTTTCTTTGCAATTTGAGCCTCAAATTGTTCTTTATTTGTAACTATTTCTATATGTGTGGTTTAAATAGAAAAAAAAACTTAGTCTAAGGTACTGTATTTGAAAACGGATTGCTTGCCTATTTCCCTATGAAGATACAGTATGCTATATGCACGACTACAACGATTGTAAGGAACAACCTTCAGGGTAGCTTATAGTGTTTAATTTGAAGCAATGATAATGATTAAAAGAAAAAAAAATTGCGAACCGTTTTTTGTAAAGCTGAAAAAAAATGCTCATTCGAGCCCAAGCCTCAGCTTGTTCTTAATTTATTCTTAAGTTTGGCCAATCTGAGCCTCGTCGTTCTTATAAAGCTGTCCTTATAAAAAAAGCGTGTAGTGTTTGAAGGTCTTCGAAAGGTACAGCATTTTCAGCGCGGATTTGCAGCTTCCATGTTTTTGGAGTTACTATAGACATCCACAAAAGTGTTTTTCCTGTCTAATGCCAGCCTTAGACAAGAGTTCCAAACTTTTAACACAACCATTGTTTTAAAAAAGTCTTTCACTGATAACAAACCGGCGCTATGAAAATCATAGTCATAAAAGGATATTCTCTTTACTGAAAGAATATCTTCGTTTGTTCCAAATGAACTGTGCATGAGCAGAGAAGGCCACTTCGGCTTGCGAAGTTTCAATATTTTTTCTCACGGAGGACAGAGCTTCGACATATTATTGAGATTTAGCACCGCGTATAAGAGAGACAGCAAACATCCATTTGCCGGCTGCCGTTTTGCCGTATCTCTGTCCTGTTTTCTTGGTTTTAGCTTCACGTTGACGCGAGCTTCAAGCGAAAACACGCAAGCGACTCGATTTAGACTGGAAACTAGTGTCAAGTAAATTCAGTGCAATTAAAATGTTATTCTGAAAGTACATATTAGCAAAGAAAAAAAGTTTTTTTTACTGTTTGTATGTCACAATTAACAGTTGTTCGATTCCCGTTAATGAAAATTGCCAATTTAGCTAACTAAGCATTAGGCATAACATCCCTTTACCTTTTTAAGGACTTGAGATATCTTTTTATGCTTGAAAAAAGATAAAAAACTTATTAATTATTAAACGCTAAAAGCCTTACCTTGGCGTGCGTACGGCAAACGTGAAACGGCAGACGCGGGCAAATCTTGCTGACGTAATCACATTCTTGCGTATACGCGGTGCTAAATCTACCTAATATCTAGGGATCGATCCTTGATCTAAGAAATTTAGAATCGTAGTTACACCAGCAAAGTATAGATCAGATCCAAATGGCTTGAGATAGTGACTAATTATTGGCATCCACAAGGGCTGTCTGGCTTGTTCAAGTATTTAAGAACCATTTGCATTGTAGAAATCAGATTGTTTCCCGACATTTTCTTCTTATTACCCTCACGGCTCACCACGATCGAGCTATTTGACTTCCGCTATTTGACTTTAGTTCTTTGTTTTCCGCGAGCCAATCAAAAAACTTTGAAATCGTATGTCTCCAGAGCCCTTTGATTTCTCGTGCGAAGGCCCCGCCGGCTAAGAGAAGCGATGGGCTCTGGGGACGAGAATGCTGTCAGTGTATCCTCAGGAAGAAGACTGGGCCTAGTCAAGAGCATGAAAACGAGGTCGAAAATATATATCAAAAAATGGCGGCTGTTGTTGGTGTAAAATTGGGCTGCACGTGTGCATGTCTGGCGACATCAAAAGTGCGTAAGAGTAGGATAAAACCTGTTAAAAACTCTTTTGGTTTATGATTTTGCTAACCAGGAGTTTCATTTCAGGATGGAAAGACAGAAGTTATTGCCAACGATGCTGGGGAACGCGTGACACCAGCTCTGGTCGCATTTGCAGGAAATGAAAAGGTTAAATATCGAAATCAATGTTTGAATTGTATCTGATGTCTATTGGAAATTCTTCTGGCTAAATTTGCGTACTCACCCATACTTTCTATTGCATACAGTACCAAATGGCTGCCAAACTTCACATTTTCATGCAGTTTATGGTCATCAAACTCCACATTTTTTTAAAAAAAGATATAATCCTTACCGGTACCCCAACCATCACCATTTTTTACCATTTATTATTTTTGGTTGTAGCATTATTGTCTTAATCATGACGGTCTGTGTTTAGAATTGTTTGTGCTTCCGGAAAATACCCATATCACCTCAAATTGATCAACATTTAACCTCTCCTTAGCTTAAACATGCAGTAAGTGATAACTCTTACAATACCAAGGCACTTGGTTAAGAGATAATGGAATTATACTAAGATGATAGTCAGATTTCTCCTAAATTTAAGTATAGGCTCTTATTAGAAGAATTTAGCATTTACTTCTTTTAGGGTTAATGAGAAGATAAAAATTGCATTTGTATACTGACGAAGTTCCTGCAAAAACAACTTATCATGTTAGTAACCATGGCAACACCAATATCCTCACACATGAAAGGTAAAAGTAGTATCCTTACTGCATGCAATGAAGATGTGATTTTTTTTAGTAAAGGAAAAATCCTGGTATTTAATCAGTATCTCATGGGTGGAAGAAGAGGGAGGGAAGGGGGGAGGGGTGCACTGGCACTGCCCCCCCCTAATAATTTTGTGGTTAACAATGGTAACTTTTGATTAGGAATTTCAGATTTCATTATGAACCACTGTAGTTTCCACTGTGCCCTCCCAAAAATTTTTTGCTTCTTTAATACACCAATGTATCTCTATACCAAAATCCCCTTACTCCCAATTTAACCATTTTAACATATTATTGCACCTTGCTTGAATTTATTGTTTCAGTCAGTAGGCCTACCTGCTAAACAAGGCTTGATAAGAAATGCAAAAAACACCATTTCTGGTTGCACAAGATTGGTTGGAAAGAAGTAAGTGTTTTAGTAAAAATTCTGTTTTTACTATGTTTAAATTTCTAAAAAGTTGAATTAAAACATTTTCAGAGCCAAGCTCACTGTCTGTGTTTGATGGACAGTGAGATTGTAAATTAAAAAGTTATTAGCAAGTAGGGGGTCATTGAATGGTATAAAGCTAATCAAAAATCAAATTTATTTACTTAAACATGTAACACCTATTAATAGGAGCATTTAAGCTCTCGCTTAAGGATATGCTTGTATACTAAAAGTAGATCATGTAAACAAAGTTTCACAATCAGAGGTGTCACGCCTATTCAGCTAGTAGCCTTCGCTTCAGTCCTGTCGAGACTATCAAAAATGCATACTATTTTTCAAATGTTTGCACAACCTAACTCCATTGTACCTGCTAAATGACTTTAGTCACTCACATGACTATTAGTGTATGTACATGCTATAGAGACTTGCTTTGTTCGCCTTTCTCCAAAACAACTAAATATCAGGGCTCCTTTAGATTCAGCAGTTCAAAAATTTGGAATACTCTTCCTCTGGACCTAAGGAGAACTCATGATTTAACAAAATTCAAGACTGGCCTAAAGAGCGTCTAAACTGTTGATGATAAATTTATTTTATATCAAAACTGCATCTGTATATGTATGTTTTCTCTATCTATTCTGTGATAATATATTTTTTATTGTAAACATTTTTCTCTTTTTTCTGCCTGTAACTGTAAATTTATTTTAAACAGAGCCCCATTCAAACCAGCTCTGCTGAAATGGCCACCTCTGTCTAAATATTGTTGTAAATAGATAAATAAATAAATAAATAAAATTAACATTGGGTCCACGCCCAGCTTGTATCGATCAGACTTCAGTAAGTGTAGAATTTTCAAGCCCCCCACTAAAACAGTAGATGAGAGACTAGATCAGTTGCTTGATGCTCCAGTCCATGGAGGGTGTGGTAATAGAGGGTCATGAAAATATTCATCCTTTTGCAAGGCTGAGGCTGAGTAAACCCAATATCTTATGCTTTGCAGTCAAAGATACTGCCATGGTTAAATGAATGAATAAGCTCAAAATTGTTTTTGTGTGTGCACAATCGGCAAGTATTATTGTGTTCTGCTCTCAACACAAGGAGACAACCCGCTAGCTGTACAGGGAACAGTTAAAAAAATCCTGTTACAATGAAGATGAGCTCAATGAAACCATACCACACAGATATATGCAGAAAAATAGACTATTTAAAGTTTTTGTACAGACTATTATATGCACATAATTTTTGACAATGGAGTTTGTGAGACACAAATGTTGATCTTGTATATTGTAAAAGTTACTGAACATTATGATGTTAAGTTTGTAACTGCCTAAAAGTATTAAGTTTTGTTGAAGTAAATTTGTCTTTTGCAATAAAGTTCATGTATATAATTATAATAAATAGAAACTGATTTTAAATGCAATACCTTTAACATAGTTAATTCAGGTTATTTTCTTGATAAACAGTACCACTAACTACTCAAGCCTTGCCCTGAGAGGCATGTGATCACTCACGCTTGTCTTTGCACACGCCTAAATGCCTTGATCTGAGCGTTTTTCCACATGTCTAAAACATCAAATATTTAGGACTTATATTGCCAAAGAGCGCATGAATGAGTGAGGCGGTAGATCATAGCGCTGCACAAGTGAGTTAGTAGCCAGAAAAAAATTCATTCAGAGCATAACCGTAACAAAGAATGGGTAAGGATGCAGTAACAAAATGCCAGGATCGAGCTACTGAGATGAGATTTAGAAACTTATTAGACAAACATTCATCTTTGAAAAACAAACAAATTTCCATGTATCAAAAAGTAAACAACTCTCAAGAATGTTTTTTCTTGTAAGGTCAGCTTGTACACAAAGATTACAGGCCTATAACTCGTAGTATGGTAGTCAAGCCTTGCCCTGAGAAAAATTGCAGATGTGCTGAAAATCATATCAAACACCCCCAAGCCTTGCTTTCGAATCATGGAAGTGCAAATATTTTCATAAATCAAATCCGAATGCGTCCATAAATGGAAAGAACTCCTTCGTGAACACAGTTTGCTCGTGCAAAATGCTCACATCTATTTCTTAAATATGGGGCTTGGGGGTGAAATTGAATTTGACGTCAACATGCACAGGGCCTAATAAGAGGTCTTTCGCTAGTGTCCAAATAAGTTATAATGTGATGCTTATGAATAACCTTGAAGGTCATAAACAGTTCTCCTGCAAGTTTTGGTTGTTGTTTGAAACTAAACTTCTGATTTGAATTGTTTTTTCTTTTAGTTGGGAAGAATCGCAAGGTCATCAGGATCTTGGAATGTGTACGGTAGGGCAGAGAGAATGAATATTGGTTTCCGATTAGAATGAGGAAGCATAAACCCTGGGGGGGGGGGGGGTAGCCCCCACACATTAGGGCCATGGTAGATATGACCATCATAGTGGTTAAATTGGTCAGTCTGATACTTTAAGGGTTTTTTAAAATAAATCTTCTGTTGAACTAAGAGCCTGGTACTCTTTAGGGTTGAAAACAAGAAGCTACAATAGACTGCATGCAGTCCCATGTCATAGCAAACATGCGTACTGAACAAGAGTTAAGACAAAAGTCATTTGGTGAATATCTGTAATATGAGTATGCCTTTATTTACTGAATTGTCATTTTCAGTGTTTTTCGAGGAGACTTAGCTAGCCCCAACTGGCTAGCTATTCTGGAAAAAAATATCAATCTTCTGTTGGTATCTTTTAGATTAATTGTTAAGTTGATATTAAATAACTTTTACAGTGGAAAATGTTGATGCCTTCTTGGTATTTTTGGGGGTATTTTTAAGACTTTTCTGATGGTCATCCCTACCCTTTTAATCCAGGGCACAAATATGCTTGTTTTTCTCTTGTGTTCCTATGGTTTTTATTAGATTTTTATTTAATATTTATAAAAATACATTTATAAGTTTTACAAGAGAATTAGGCAACATATTGTTTCAGGCTGTTTTCACTTTTGTTTAACTCAACATTCAGTCCCAGACAGCTATTGAGGTCTACTTTCTCCTTCACATGCACAATCATGAAAAATAAGACTTCTGGTACTTTTTTGTAGAAGATGAGAGCTATTCAAACAAAGCATACATTGAAGATAAAAAAAAAATTCTCCATTATTTGTTTCCTCAAAATTGTAAGGACTGAAAGGGTTAGTGTTTATCTGAGGGAAACAGTAAGGTTTTGTAAAACTAGTTTAAAGTGTATTGTTTTGTGCGGTTTATGACTAATAATTTTTGTGTGTCAAACTTCCAAATTTAAGTAGTCTTATGACTAGCTACAATGTGCCAAACTTCCAAATTTAAGTGTATATATGCCAACTAAGATCAAAATTTAACATTGTGAGTTACAAATATTATACCAACTCAAATTTTTAAAAAGCGTCGTGGATGAATATTAGTCTCACAACATAATTTGCATTGAAAAATGTCAAAAAAAATGAAGCAAAAAAAATTAATTGTCTGAAACAGGGACCTGCACTATAAAAGGCACTTAATAATTGTCACCTTCAGTTTCACACAACTTTTGAGGAGACATGACATAAAATAAATGACTATTTACGCATAAAGTTGTTTCATGTACTGTAACATATGAAAAGAATAAATAATTACTTCAGAATCATATAAATTTTTGTTGATATCTGTTTCAAACAGAGGGAAATTATAACCAACATTTATTTACTACAGCGGTAAAAAGAAATGCTTTTATAGCAATGAATACGTTAAGTTTTGATGAGAAACATGTTCTGCATTAATGAGCAAAACTTATAGCAGCTGTGATGGCTTTGCTGAATATATTATAAGGTACAAAATCTCCCTGGAATTACGACAAAATTTCTTATAGAACGAAGAAAGAAACAAAACGAACTTACTAGTGTGTACCACTACTGAATGGAGAAATGATAATGAATGTTTATTTTTTAGGGATTATATGCTTCTTTTATTCTATTGTGCACACAGAGAGAAGTTGAAATGCATGCCGCATGGTTCAAAACTTGAATTTTGAAAGGTGTCAGATATGGGAAGAGCTATCTCCTTTATAGCATGGGTCCTTGTTTAAAATAGTTGTTTCTGACATTCAAAAATTGTTTCATAAAGCACAAAGGCAAAAAATTTTTTTGATAACTTTGCAGATAACTTAGTCAGTAAGTTTTGCATTTTAATTATTATTTCGTAAAAACTGTAAAGTATATAGCACATATAGTTGCACTGTTGTACATTTAATTCACTTTAATGTTGCTGCCAGTAGTAGGAAAAGTGGTAATGTTTTTTCCTTCAAAATCTGGACAAAACTAGTGCCAAACCCCTCCCTGCCAGATATGTTATTTTAATGCTGAATTTCCCATTTGCTCATTGATTTTGTAAACAAAGTCATGTATAGTGTTCTATAACACACCCTTCCAAAGAAGAAGATTCTGACGATTTTCTTGGTATAAAATGGGACCTTCTGAAACTTCTTTAACAAAAGGCAGAAATAAGAACCAAAACAAGTGTTGCAATATCTGAAGTCCCGCTCCTGTGCCAAAGTTTCATCAAAATTGGTCAACCCAAATTTCCAGCTTCTGGAACACTTTCTCAAACAATAACTTTTGAACAGAATAAAATAATTATCACTTGAAACATATGTAGAGCTACATTAAGTTCATGTAAATAAAGAGCAAAATAATGTAATCAACACAATATCTAAAAATAGGGTTTGTTTCTATACAGCTGCTTGAAAAAAGTGGCCTGCCGTACTACGAGGTGGAGGTCGACGGAAAGAAGAGGCACGTTTCACCTAGACAAGCCTTAGTAGCGTTGTTTCAAAAGATGTATGGTGAGTTTTCCATGGTCATACACATAATATTATGCATGTTCTCTTGTAGAATAAAATTAGTATATTTACACTTTCTATGCTATCAGATTAAAGTATGATAATACTGTACCTGTGTCATTTTTTGACGTTTGGCATTCACTGAACTTAACCTTCAATTGTGTTGTCACTGAAACTGTCAATTTGTGTTCCTCAATAGAGACAGCGCAGTTTTCCACCCCTGGTGGAGTGAAAGATGCTGTACTGACAGTTCCTGTCGACTATAGTGACAACCAGAGAACGATAATAAGGTACATTATTGCATGTATACATACCTAAGGACAGTACATAACCAGTTTTGATGTACCATTCATCTGTTTATACACATCCTTTCTGTTACTATAATGCCAGATGCAAGAAACTCTTCAAGTAATAAATTATAAAAGAAAGCCAGGAGGGTCTCCCTGGCCAGGTTTGGAGGGGTTTTAGTTTTTTCAGTCATTTCAGTGTTGAACACTTCGGTGCAGTTACTGCAGCAGTTACCCGCTGGTTATAGTCCGGGAAACTGTAGTACTAGATAAAAGTTTGCATGTAGAGTTTCCAAACAAAGCAAAAATTAATAATGGTATCTAGACAAAATTATTGCAACAGCTTACGGTGGTTACTCAATAATCAATGTAATTATTAGAAAGATTATTATTTAGAACAGATGAATAAACAATGTTTTCACTCAGGTTTTTTGTACTTGTTTGTAGAGAGGTTGCCGAAGAATGTGGGCTTCATGTTTTGCGAGTGGTTAATGAACCTACAGCTGCAGTTCTTGCTTATTGTGAGTCATGCTGTTGAAGAAAGAATTTAGTCCAAATACAGTACTGTACAGAGTACTGTGTATTGTTTTAACTAGCAGAAGTTCCATTTGTCCGAGCATTGACCCAATTCAATTCCAATCCTAACTTTCCCTGAGTTGTCACCACCTTAGGCACTCATTGTTGAAGTTCACTGTACTGCAGTGTGTCAAAATAAGTATCTGTAGCAAATTCACTTGCATCACAAATGGAAACAGTTTGTGTTAACTAACATTTAATGTGTACATATAATTTGCGTTTCAGGTATAGGACAAGAAGACAAGAACCTGGACTGGTAAAAAGCTTAAAGTTTAGCCCAGAGGTCTTAGTTATTAAGAAATTCTTTTTTCATAAACTTACAATCAGCAGGCTAGGGAGATGAGGGAGAGAGAGAGCAAGCTAACCATTGCCCCTACATCCACCTGTCAGTCAACAATATCCCATGTTTAATATTTTACATTAATAATAATAAAGTAACAATAATAACAATAATTATACATAGTAATAATAACAATAATTATACATAATAATAATAATAATAATAACAATAATAATAATAATAATAACTGTAATAATTATAACAGTAATAATTTATAAGGTGTCCTCATCACCATTGGTGATTTTCATGAGGGGCCTCAAATATTATCGTTCAGTTTATGACAAATTTGTCAGATCGTACACCAATCCAAAGAATTTAAGCCAACAAATTAGTTTGTGAATTGGTCTCAATAACGTGTAACTTGTACATACTAATTATGGTATATGAATACTTTAAATCAGTTTTTCTTTATTTCCAAGATGTTATGTTTAATGGAAATGTGTTTCATGCAAACTTAATTTATCAAGTGCTATGTTTTCAGTGCTTGTCACTCTTAAGAACAGAATTAAAATCGTTTGAATTAGTTGAAGATGAATTTGGTCTCATTCGTAACCTTGTTCTGCCATGACTATAGTACTACCCTTGTGTTCAGCTTTGGTGGGACCTCACTGTCTGCTACACTGATTACCATAACATGTGGAATGTACAGAATTGTAGCTAGCGAAACGCTTCATGGCCTTGGCGGTCGAAACATAGATGAAGTTCTTGTACAACATTTAGCTTCAGAATTTAAGAGGTAAGAGGTTTATTGTACTTTCACTTGTTAGCGATCAGTAATTAAGATAAGTACATAGATATGTCTACTTCTTATCAGTGATAATAATGATTATGAAAAAGATGATTTCATAACAGTGGAACCCCGACATAATGATCTTTTATATAACAAGCTTGGTATAACAATGTGATTCTGGCAAATCAAACGTAAAATTGTTCCTGATATTATAACAATATTATTAATTAATAGTCTCAACAGTTTTACTTGAATTGCAGTAATCAACTAATATTCAACTATAGTATTATATCAACAGCTTTTTCTGATGATATAATACAAGTTCTAAGCCACCTCTTTGTCCATTTTTGATGTTGTCATATTCCATCAAAGTTCCTTGTACAGAACTCTTTCGTTTCCACACCAGGCAGTGGAAGTGTGATCCATTCACCAACAAGAGAGATTTCCCTATTCCATCAAAACTCCTTGTACACTTCAGAGCATTTTAGTGAAGTTTTTATTAAAATGTATAAACTCCTTCATTTCCACACCGGGCAGTGGAAGTGTAATCCATTCATCAACAAGAGAGATTTCCCCATTCCACCAAAGTTCCTTGTACACTTCAGAGCATTTTTAGTGAAGTTTTTATTAAATATATATTAAGTCTTTCATTTACACATCAGGTAGTAGAAGTGTGATCCATTCACCAACAGGAGAGATTTCCTAATTCCATCAAAGTTCTTTGTACTCTTCAGAGCATTTTTAGTGAAGTTTTTATTAAATGTAAGAACTCTTTCGTTTCCACACCAGGCAGTGGAAGTGTGATCCATTCACCAACAAGAGAGATTTCCCTATTCCATCAAAACTCCTTGTACACTTCAGAGCATTTTTAGTGAAGTTTTTTTTAAATGTATGAACTCTTTCATTTCCACACCAGGCTGTGGAAGTGTGATCATCCATCAACAAGAAAGATTTCCCATCCCATCAAAGTTCCTTGTACACTTCAGAGTATTTTTAGTGAAGTTTTAATTAAATGTACGAACTCTTTCATTTACACATCAGGTAGTAGAAGTGTGATCCATTCACCAACGAGAGAGATTTCCTAATTCCATCAAAGTTCTTTATACTCTTCAGAGCATTTTTAGTGAAGTTTTTATTAATTGTATGAACTCTTTCGTTTCCACACCAGGCAGTGGAAGTGCGATCCATCTACCAACAAGAGAGCAATGGCAAAGCTGAGAGTGGCTGCCGAGAACTGTAAATACGTGCTGTCTTCACGCGATTCTGCCACCTGCTCAGTGGAATCTCTCCATGAGGGAATCGACTTCCAGTGTCAACTGACCAGGTTGGTGCTTTGTTGCATAAATACATCCCATTAGGATTACATCATCACAACCTTCATCTAAGCCCGATTCACCATCATCAAGTGTTATTGTTTTTATTAAATTGGATTCTTCCAGGGCCAGATTAGAATCGGTTGCAGCAGGGCTTTTCCAGCAATGCTTAATCCCAGTACAGAAAGTCTTGGCAAAAGCCAAATTCAGAGCAAGAGATGTCCATAAGGTATGTTAGTTGTCCAGACTGTTAACATACTGTTAAATATCTCATGTAATAGGAGGGAGGGGAGGGGTTGGTGCAGTGGTAAGAACCTGAGGTCCCTGGTTCGGTTTCTGATATTTGGGTGACCTTTCCCACATTTTCCGTGTCTTTGACCTGTGACATATGTTGGGAGAATTGATAAAAAACTTGAAAGTCAATCGCCGAAGATTGCTCGTGACTAAAGTCTTTTATCAATTCGACCAATATTTCCAGAGCGTTTATATTACAGGCCAAAGACATGGAAAATTCACATAAATTCACTTCTTTATAAAAATGGTACATTTGGACGGGGCCTTGGGATAGAATTGGAGGTTGGGGATATGGATAGGGTATGGGGTGGGGGAGGATGGAAATAGGGGTAAGGGGTAGGGTTTGAGGTGTGGGTAGATGTTAGTAATGAGAAGAAAAGCAAAGTTTTAGATTGAATCGTGATGTAATGTGATAATATATATATGTATATTTCCTTACCAGGTGGTTCTAACTGGTGGGTCAACGAAGATTCCTAAAGTGCAGCAGTTACTGAGTGAGTACTTTGAAGGTAAAGAACTGTGCTGCTCTATCACTCCAGATGAAGTTATTGCATATGGTGCAGCAGTTGAGGTGTGTACCAACCAAGAGGTTGTTCACTTGTATTTCTAAACTAATTTATAAAGTAACACAAGTAAATCTCGCGTGCTAATCCAGATTGGTCGATAGCGCGAGAAAACCATGTCTGTAAGAGAGTACATAGACACGCTTTTTAAAGTGTCACATAACACTGAACAGGTTGCTATGTTTATTATATTGCTTGCAAATGTAACCAGTTTTTTTAAACGAAGAAAAGATATCAGGCAGTGACAATATACAAAACTTTAATTTAAACCACTGATGTCAAAAATGAGAATGAACCTGTTTAGGTAACTTGGGAACCAAAATCGAAAAAGATGCAATTTGCTGTCGTCGATAAGTCAGAGCTCAGAGAAGTTTGAAAAAAGCCCTGATAAGAAATGATATCCCAGTTATTGCGTTCTAACACAGCCACATTAGACAGACACATTAAATCAAGGAATGTTTGAAAGTAGCATTTATTAGAGAAAAAACAGCTCGCTAAAAACTTTCGTGCACAAAATTGGAAAAACAACGCAATTGCAAGGTACGTACTAACCAAATCTTAAATTTGTTAAGCGTATATTTTATCCGACTTCCTTCAATTTTTTTTGGAGAGTAATTACAAACAGCCTTTCGGAAATGATTGAACAAAAACTTAAAAGCTACCATAATAGTGAGAGTTATGCACAGCTTTGCCAGCGAGTAGCGGCGTGATTTCAATGGCTCTCGACATTCAGACTCAGCCATCAAGCAGCCATGAAACCGACCCAATCGAGATCAAGGGCACATGAAGTTCTGCTGCAAGTTACAGATAGCGTAAAGCTCGATGGCATGTTCTCGGGATGTACTGTCCAAAGCGGCCAAATGAATTTTAGTGATTTGTTTTGCTCCCAAACCCGAACGCGGTTCGTTTTAAGTTTGTCTCGAGACGAAATTCTCAAATGTTGCCGTTTTGATTCCCAAAATGTTTAAGTTGTGTAGCTTTCCCTCCGGTCAAATGTTACAAGTGTTCACGCTTTGTGGCCACAAGACTCCGAGATGACGTAATTCAGATGTTGATTATGTATTACGTGTCTCTTTTGTTCTTCTTATTTTGTTTGTTTGTTATTAAAGCAGTCAAACGCTCTTCCAGTTTCTGTGTACAAAGACACGGAAAATGCGTTTGATTGCCTAACCATCTACTATTTAGAGAACTGGGAAGCAGCGTGGCTCAGTGGTTAGGGTGCCGGATTTGCATGCGGTTGTCCCGGGTCCAAGTCCCACTCTGACCACTGACAGAATTTGGCTTTGGTGATCCTAGAGTCAAATCCACCACGCTTGTAAATAGCCAACTGGTCTGCCTCCAATCATTTGGGGTTCTTAACTGTGGTCGTGTTTGTTCTTGTGACATTTCCACTGAAAAACCCTCATGGGATGTGGAAATAAAGTATTTATGTTGTATGTATGCATGTATGAGTGTGATAAATTTGTGATCATACGAAACAGAGCTGTAGCAGTAAATCTATGAAACAAATTTAAAGTCTGAGACCAATGTTAAATTTCTGCTCCTTCTTAAGTTTAGCGCTTTCCGAAAACCATTGTCAAAATTTACTTATTTATTTATGTATGTATGTATGTATGTATGTAACTTTTTGTCATAATAGGCAAAATGGGATTTCAACTGTTAAGTAAAAACAAAGTCATCAAAACAGCTTTTTTAATAGAGGTGAGAGAATTTTGAGTAAAAAGAAAAAAAGCTCACGGTTTTAACAAACCTAAATGTAAAGCATCTGTTTCACACTGTCTCGATGAATTTCATTCAGTGAAATTGTGTGAGGTTTTGTTGTTCAGTCGTCATAGTTTGATTGACTGCACACAAAATTAATCCAGTTTCAAGCATGTTGAATAAGCTGAGTGAGAATGCATGTTAATAGCGAAAACAAGCAAATTTTATTTTTCAGGCATCGTTGCTCCAAGGACAAAGCGAAGATAAAGTTGATAATGGAGCAGAGTTGACTGAAATTGAGTGCACGTCAAGGTCGATATGTGCGGCGGTGAGTGATTGTATCCCTATGGTTAGTGGCTGTAATTTAACTGAAGCATTTCAGGGATTGATAACAGTTTGATGATTCAAGAGCGTGTTAAGACATTGAGGGGTTGATGGAATATGAAGAAAGGACCACTAGGGTGGCGTTAGATTCTAAACAATACCGCCAACATAACATTTGACACCACACAGTTTTGACAGAATGGCCCCTGACTCCATACAATACTTCTCAGATGGCCAGGAATATGACTCGAAACAGTTTCTCAAGATGGCTTACAGTATGACTCGAAACAGTTCCACCAAGATGGCCTATGTACTCAAAAGAGTAACTCTAGGATGGCCGCTGACTCCTAACAAAGAGTATTGCTTGGACGGCCTATTTCTCCATACAATACCTCTCAGATGGCCTACTGTATGACTCTAAACAGTTCCAACAAGAGGGCCTATATATTCCTTACTGTCCTTCTAAGATGGCCTTCAGTATGACTCGAAACAGTTCCACCAAGATGGCCTATGTACTCAAAAGAGTAACTCTAGGATGGCCACTGACTCCTAACATACAGTATTGCTTGGACGGTCTATTTATCCATACAATACCTCTCAGATGGCCTACTGTATGACCCGAAACAGTTCCACCAAGATGGCCTATATACTCCAAAAAGTAACTCCAGAAAGGTCGCTGACTCCATATACAGGATGGCCTATGAATCCAAACAATACTGCCAGGAAGGAACGAGACTCCATAAGATACCACTGGGATAGCCTTTGACTCCACAGAGTTCCACTAAGAAGCGCTTATCCTCGAAACTCATTTCTGCGCCAATACTTAAAAGACTGCCTGCTGCCTGTCCTCTGTATACTCGATGTGTACCTGAGTCTTCCAAGCTTTGTCTAACCTGTGAACTCCTAACCAAAACCTTGCATAATTATTCTGTTTGTTCAGTTTAATTTTTTTTCTTTTCCCCACTAGCTTTTGTCTTAAACGTAATTATGCGAGGAAACCAGAAAATTGTGTTGTACGTCCTACAGTGGCGTTCACATACAAGTTTATACATGTAAACTCGAATGGAGCTGGAAGCTGATAAAAAGCGTGTCATTCCCCATTTGCAATCGTAAGGCCTCGCTTATTGTGTGGCTGAACAAGGTTTACTGTTGTTTGCAGCTCAATGGAAACAGTTCTTCCCTTCGCGAGGTTTTACCAAAACTGACACCAATCCCTGTTAGGAGAAGCGACACTTTTAACACTTATGAAGAAAATCAGGTAAGTTTATTTTATTGTAACTTATTTTTCTAGATAGATGCCTACTTTGGGGAGAGATTAATAAAGTTATTGTATTATTGTATTGTATATTTGAAAGTATATTAGTTGAGCATAATTTATATCATATAGTACAGTGACTAACAAATTAAATTGTATGTCATGTGTTTGGTAGCTATAAGGGTTTTATTCATTATTGTTAATGAGTCAGCTATTACATCAGTATTGCGCAAAAAGTGCGTGCTAAAGATATAGGGACAGGCTGTAAAATGGCACTGAGGTTTAACGAGTCGGAAAGATTTAAGCTTTTAATGAGTCCTAAGAATAATCACGGCCGCTAGGATAATATCAGTATATCGTTAATGATTGATAGTGAAGCAGCTAGTATAGTAAAGACTTGTGACCGTTATTTTCACCGAATTACGTCCGAATTGCCCTTTACTATTCGTGACAATTGCTATAGCTAAGTTGCTAAGTTGCTACCGTTATTTTCACCGAATTGGCATTAAATGCTAGTTACTAACCGTTAGATGGGGTTGGCGAAGCCGCGAACGAATTTACTTTGAGATCTACCGCTACCAAAGCATTTTAAAAATCTCATTATGTACTTACATGCATGATTTTCCGCAGAATCGTCCGTTCATTCAACTAATGCGCTGCGTTATGGCGACGTGATCAGAAGTAACGCCTACAAACGATAACCAGCTTAAACAACTTAGCTATAGCATTTGTCACGAATAGTAAAGGATAATTCGGTGAAAATAACGGTCACAAGTCTTTGTAATACTAGCTGCTACGCTATCAATCATTAACTATATACTGATATTATCCTACGTGGAATGATTGCTGCGAGCGAAGCAAGCAGCGACCTTATTACAGTCCGTTGTGGGATCATTGTATCACACGATAGTAGTCTATCTCGTGAGTGGCAAAGCTCGCATGTGCAAAGCTGCTGTGGTTTTCTTCACCAGCCCCAGGTCTTTGAGTCCGCTATTAGTTGAATGGCGGTTTTAGGTAAAGGCTTTTGAGGTAATTGCGTTCGACGTTAGGAGAACGCAACCCTAATCTTGGGCTGCCTGTGGTGTTTATTTGCGTGAAGATTCTCGATTTTTTGGGGGTTTCTACCAAATCTGCTCCATTTTGAATAAATAATCAATTTTGCCAATAAACTGGATAAACGAGATTTTTATTGGACATACAAGATCCTCAACCCTCGCGGTGTTGAAGGTTTGATGCATGCATTGGAGTCGGTAAAGTGGAGTTAATTTTTGTTCTTGTGGAGCTGATTTTTGTTCGGCAAGTTCCATTTATTCTTTCTTCAACTTACTAATGCGATGTTTTTGAAAGGATTATAGGTACAATTTTTCAAAGTCTCATCAGAGAAGTGCGTACTACCTCTAGAGCTTGCAGAAAACCTGACGTGCGAGAACGGCTTGCACTGTCCATGTCCACCGAATCCGTTTCCTTCACCATTTGACTGCACAAAATACCGCTTGGTTGAACAATCCAGATGAGCTGACACTTATTCTTCGGAGGACATTGAGCCAAACTACCCACTGTGGTCAAAAACAAAAGCAACCCAGTCACTGTACTAGCGGCCATTGAGCCAAATGATCGATTTCGATCACAAAGCAAATCAAAAAAAGAATTTGAAGTGTTGCAATTTTTCAACACATTATGTCGAACGCACTTTTTAATCTGAGATTACTACTAGTAGAATATCTCGAAGGTGTTTGGGTTTGAAAATGTTGTTTGTCAACATACCATTTCCAAATGAAACTCACCTATAACAGCTGATCATCTACACACACTACATTGCTAGAACGAACGGCCCACGGTCAACAGCAATGCCATCAACTCATCCCGAACTTTTAAACCACAACTTTTCAGAAATTGATAACGAAAATTCACATCACCACTTAACCTAGCGTGGTCTCTTTGTATTTCGTTGCTGTTTTTCACTGGTACGGGAACTTTCCTGGCATACCAAAGATAAATTCTGACCACTTGTTTACCATTGCTTTGAAGTTTAAATGGAGCACAGCTATTACTAAGTGTCGATGGTTTTGTCCACTGTAGGAAAGTGTTTGCCTGTGTATATACGAGACAGACGACATCAGAAACAGTGATCCGAATCTCACCCTTGTTGCCAAGGTAACAATAGTTGTCTACTGTTTGTAGTATCAACAGTATTTTTGGGACGTAAAAAAACAAAAGACGAAGCTAAATCATCTCAATTATTTTGTTTAAAGGCACCAACAAGGTCGCTATCGTGGTAATTGTAATATTGTTGGTTTTCCTGATTTTAACATAGGTGATATGTTGTTTCCAAGAAATCGGATTGGCCCGGCATTGTGCGACCGGGAAATGCAATGAAACAATGCATTTGATCTTTCCCATAAGTCCTATAGGAACCAGAGCGAAACCTCCCCCTCGAAAGTATTTTTTGTTTCCAGCTACCACTATTTAGTAACGCGTAAGTATTCTGGAGCTGTGTTATTCTATTAGTTTTTTCAAAGACATTTTTCGTTCGACTAACAGCAATAAGCGTTGCAAGTCGACTATTGATTAAGCCTCTTAAACCATCCTTTCAACGTTTCTTTGAATTTTTATTTGATTTGATGTTCCTCCAGATTGTGATGGAAGGTTTGCCTCCCAAACCTGCGGGACAATTGAGTGTCACGGTGTCTTATCATATTAGACGGTAAGTCTTTTACAGGGGATTAGGGTTAGATGGTATGGTTTTCACTGGGGG
>JAOBAT010087572.1:0-18171 GCA_026413305.1 Hydrozoanthus tunicans
CGGTATGCCGATTGGTGTTTAGCAAACAGATCATTTTCTGATAGGTAGTTGGTTGTTTGAGTTGAGACAACGCGCTCTAGTGACTTCGACAGGAATGGAGTGTTTGTGATTGGTCGATAGTTGGGAAACTCTTCCTTGTCAGTCCTTGTCTTTGAAGTTGTTGTACGCCAAGGAATCCTGTAGACTACTCCATCTGTGCTTTTTTGGATTGAACGATTTAGTTCTTTAGTTACTGCTGATCAAGAGGCTTGTCAGTTCTCCAAGCTATTGCTCTGATTTCTGGTGTTGGCGTTTACAAATTGTTAACGAAGCCTTGAACACGTGTTGTGGCAATAAATAGTCTGATATAACGGTTAAGATTTTCAACTTCAAGAAAAATGCCAGACTGAACTACTGTGGCAACCGCTACGTTGACAGTCTCGATCTTCCTTTTTGCCCTGATTTCATCTCACCTGTACAATTTCGGGAAAAACTTCTTCGGTGTTTCTTAGGGTTGGCCAAAGTTCTTCTAGTTTGAGCCAAAAGTTGGACCCTTCCTCAAGGTTGAATCTACAAAAAATCTGTAGGTTTGCCCTTCGTGATAATTAATCTTGCAAAACAACGACCAGAGTAAGAAAAGCACATTGCACTGTCGTTCAAGCGTATCAGACCATGGACTCCGATTGGCTCTGATATGCTTGTACTAATCAATAAGGCTTACCTAATTGACTTCGATTATACCAGTAGATGAATAAAATGAGAGAACTTAAAAAAGTTTCAGCTGTAGTCATACGCCAACATATTTTTGCAACGCACGGAATACCAGGCACGGTTTTCTCAGACAGCTGCCTCCAATAAGCCAGTGTTAGCTTTATTCAATCTTTTGTTCACCTCTGTGTAATTCTTGCATTATTTGCTCTATAGATTTTATTAGGCAACCTTTGGAATCTTTTGGCAAACTACAGAATTCCTAGGAAGATTATCAGTAAGGTAAGGATTTTCTATGAAAATTTCAGCTGCTCAGTGAAGGAACATGAAGGGAACAATCAGAATGGCTTACAATTCAGTCTAGAATAAGACAAGGCTGTGCGATGTCGGAATTTTTTTTTCTTGCTTACAGTTGACTGAACAATTCAACGAGTTATGTAGATGAGGCGTGGAATAACCTTGGGCAGATTTCAGAGACTTGAATATTTAGATTTAGCAGACTATCCTGCTCTCCTCTCAGCAACCAGAAAACAAATGCAGCGTAAAACAGACGAACTAGTCAAAGTATCAGCCGGGTCGGGATTAATAATTAGCGAGCCAAAAACTAAAGTTATGCGAATTAAACCAGTCAACGAACTACGACCAATCGCAACTGGCGACGAAGAGTAAGACGATGTTAACCATTTTTCGTGTTTATGGTCCAAACTGACAGCGAAGAGAGCTTCACAACTTATATCAAAAGCTGTAATGGGAAAGCACAATCCGCATTCAACAATGGACATAGAATAAGTATAGTAAAAGAAAAATAAAAGACCTACACATTCTTTGTTGAATTTCCAATTTTTAAAACCTTATCTCGGAAAGATTTCTCGGCATATCAATCTCATATTTTCGGAGAAAGTTTGTTCTACAAAAAGATTTCATAATTCAGAAGCTTTGTTTCTGTGGCTGAATTAAAAAAAGAGTGCATATGCTAATGAGGCAAAAATGTATACAAAACTCGCCTATTTCACCACCAACATTTGAGGAGAATGATTAAGATAGTTTGGCCAAAATTTGTATCGAATTCGATCGAATTTTTATCTTCAAAGAGTAATCAAAACGCGAGCAGCAAGCATTGGCATTATAAGCGGAAACAAAGGCAAGGGGTCGGACAGGTTTTAAGGAAACGAATCACAGATAAAACCTGATGTCACTTACGTGGCAACAACCTGGAAGAAGAGACCGGAGAAGGAGCAAAACCACTTCTTTAGAGAAAAATTCGAAAGAAATAAACTTATTACCAGCGATTTTTATCAGAAGGGGAGTGCTGCGAACAGCTTCAATATTCGCGTCTTGTACTTGTAGTTATGACTAGGTTTTATGTAATGTCTTTGCTAGGTGAGTTTCTAAAGGGAAAGATTTAACTTAGATTTAATCATAAACTGACTGAGAACAGAAGTTTTACTACTCTAGATTATTTGATTTGTTAATAAACTGTAACATAAGAACTCTTATTGGCAGAGAAAGTTTCTTTAAATGCTGTTGTGGATCAGAGTTTGAAATTCATGAACCGTTTGATTCGAGGGCAGACTTCACATCCAACAGAAGATTATCGGGTAGATAATTAAGCGAAATCATCTGCGAATCAGGAATAACTTGATTGTCCAAAGCATTCAAGAACATTCTGTCTCGATCAAGGATTCTATCAACTGTTTGCGAGCGTCATTGTATGACTAGCAGCGACTGAGCACGCAGTAACGGTGAAAAACTCATAAAATAGGAGCTGCCTGCCCCTTCAAACAAAACTGAAACATTCGCTACCTTGATGAACACTTCCAGCAATAAAAATTTCGACATCCAGCTCTATGCAAACTTCCCAAACCTTTGGTGAAAAGCATGCGGTGACCAAGCAATACTGCCGCAGGTCATAAGCACTTTGGGCTCAAAATCATCTCAACATCGTGACAAATTTTCATCGTGACACTCAAATCTCGGCTAAGAACAGCTTTAGGATGCTGCCGCTCGCTATCGCTCGCAGCAATTATCGTTATTACTGTTGCTCATTTCCCTTCCAATAGTTAAGCGTTTGATACTCTTTGTACCGTACAAGTGATCTTGAATTCAACAAGTAAAAAAAAGTTAACGCCATTTTTCAACTTATATAAATAATAGTAGTAATAATAATATCAATAATAATGATAATAATAATAATAATGATGATAATAACAGTAGTAAGAAGGAGATAGTAATACCACTGGCTTTAACCAGCTTTGCCACAAGAAAGGTGGTTCCTCAGTCCGGGCTTGGTGCACTTGCGTTTGCAGAAAAGCACTACGCACAAATCGAAATAAAATATTTTCTGAAATCATCTATGAGTGAGACCATTTTCACGTGAACCTTCAGCAGAGCCTTATTACCCGAAGACAACGTAGGCAAGTTTAGCAGAGACCTGAAGAATATTAAGCACATGTCATGGATAGAGACTTGGCAATAATTAGAAACGCTGTAGAAAAGGAGCCAATGCAGTAAACTTTACAAAGGATAGTTAAGAGAAGATGGCAAGACAACATAGCAAACGTGCTGCACCTCCCTTCTCTGACTTGCAGACAAGCTAACATTCCAAAAGCAATCTTCAAACAAAGCACCTTGAGGAAGAGTTTATAAAAAAGGCACTCTCTTTTAACATTGACATCGAGTGATGTGTCAACCAAATAGGCGAAAACTTCTTCAGTTTTGCCATGTATGACAGTAAAACTCAAGAGGTGGTTTACCCAGAACCTTTTGAAAGGGCTTGTGAAAAAAACCGCACTCTTTTTACACTGTCTTAGCGGAAAATGTCAGGTAAGCAAGACATCTAATTTGTACAGCAAATAATGAGGTCCAGTAAGTCAATAGACTGTTTTAAAATGCAGGAAAGAAGCCAAATTCTAAGCGCTTCTTGACTTGCGCAACACACCTACGGTTGGATAAGGAGCCAGCAGGGCCCGGCGCCTCTTTGGCCACTAAAGGTAAGACGAAAATTGATCGTATTTTATGCACGAAACTTCTTTATCTACTCAGCTCTTTTTTTTCCTGTGCAACAAAAATCAATTGCAGGGCAAATCTAAGGAACTTACCTACATATAGTTCACGCTAAACAAAGCCAAAACTAATTTTCTTCTAAAAAGAAACACAATACAAAAGCCTCGTGGAACTTTCACTTGCTTTCTAATAATCTCAAACATACAACCACAAACAAAACCAAAATGCCCTTAATCTAAATGGCATGCGTCTTTCTTAAGCCGGATTAACAATTCCAATTCTCTTTAAACTTAATTTACCACCCGTGATGCCGGGTACAAGCTTTTTGCGTTTTAGAAGAATCTCGAAGCTGATTTTCAGTTTAGTAGTAAACATAGTTTCTAAACAAACAATAGTAGGTGCACCTGTTTTCCGAAAACTTGCACTCACAACTTTGACAGCTTAGTTAGATCTGTTTTAAATAGGTGTGAGATGCTTTTTGTTATGAGGTTGCCTGCAAAGCCTTACGACTGACATTTTCTGAGTGCCTTTAAATGGCGCGAACAAACGTAGTTTACCTGTTCGGGAAGGAAATGTTGATCGATCTGATTACCAACGAGTTGGGCTTGGTGGTCATTAAAAGAACGGAATCGGAAACAAATTACATAAGAGCAAAAAAACATTTACAAATCTCTACAAAAATAAATTTGTTGTGGTAAATGATTTAAAGAGAAAGATTATGTTTTGGATCCAAATCTGTGACAATTATGCCGTACTTCGCACAGATGTGCTAATTACAAATTGACCGGTCTGGATCAACCATTTCCAAAACTTTTTGGAATTCTGTAGAAAAGCTATTGTTATTATTGATATTTATCAGTAGTGTAATTTCTATCTATATCGTCGAGTTATTATGTTTTTTTTTTCTTTTCTGGCTTTCGAAAACTTGATCACCCCAAACTCGTTTGGAATATGATGGTTCCAACTCTAAAAACATTAACAGAACAAGTCAGTCCTTATTCTACATTTCTTCTTTCTTATGTTTAGACTCTCTTGTTCATGAATCCCACTGGTCCAAACTCACTCGTATTTCTGTAAGACTCGCGTATAAACGAAATGCAAGTGGAAGTTACTATAGGCCATGAATTTTCTAGGCCGTTTAACACATGCACATTTATGTTTAAAGAAGAAGCTAGGTAATATCTTAGTAATTACAGCTCTGCCGTAAGCATTTCATTTACATTTAATTTTGAGCAACTTCTGAATCGATTGGCAGCGAAACTCAGAGGTGCTCAGACATGATTAACAATAATTTTAAGTATGCATTATTATTTCGCTACTGACATTTTAGGCAAACGAAAACACTGCTTTTATCTGAGTTACTAAAAATGCATCCACTAGTAAAAATCTCACCACTGGGGACAAAGACAGCGAGATACCACTCGAGGCCTAATTTTCACAAAAATCCCCGACTAGTAGAAATGGGATCAACCCCAGTAAGCTGTCGGAAAAACTAATGCCTCGGAAAACATAACCCTCCTCAATTTCAGTAACAAGTTTCCAGAAAGTCAAATGAACACAACATTGCCTGAAGCGAAAAAACACATTTAACAACATCCATGCTTTCATCCGACTGTGTTATACGTCAAATACGTAATGTTAGTAACAACGAATTCTATCAACACAAATGCATATTAGTCTTTACAGTCAGAAATTTTCGGTCTACTGATGTGCATGGCCCTGGCTATTTCAGAGTTGACAATGACCCTAGCTGCGCATAGCCCTAGTGTCATTGCATGGAAAGTCATCGAAAGCCATCACCTAAAGCTAAAATCAGAAGTTACAAATCAGGATAAGTTCAATAAGTCAAAATTAGTACGAAAACTGAAGTCCACTTGATCGCTCTTATCCTAAATTCAAGCGCCAAAACCGAAAACAATCTGCAATATGAGTTTCCGAAAAAGGAGTTAACATTTCTTGCTTGTACAATATGAATCGAAGAATCTGGTTTTTGTTCTTGTATAAGAATTTTTAGTACACAAAGTGTTACATGCATTACTAATTACTGTTGCACAACCACATTTATAAATTAAAACATGTACTAATGCTACTGTACCAACGCTTTCAACAAGTTTGGTAGCTTAGTTGCACGTATGAGAGTTTGTCACATCGCATGTTAAGAAACTAGTTATCTATTGAAAATGTGCCAACAATGCGACGTTTGAATAGTGAAGCAGCATCACAGCTGCAAAGATTCTAATCCCTATCGGTTAACTTTCTTGACGTTTAGTACAATTAATGCTATTTTCTTTCTTTGGATATAACTTCCTTCTGTCTTAAATTTTATTTGGGAAAAGAAATCTGCATGCTAATCGTTGAACAGAACTGATGTTTCAGTGGAGTGAGAAAACCACTTCAGTCTGTAAGGATGTGTTTTGTTGTAAGCAATGAGCTGTCTCGTTAATCTCGAACATTCACAAGCTTGAAGTCTACCATTAGTGCTTTCTGAAATATTTAAACACTTGAACCAATAAGTGGCCAATAGAAAGATATCTCCCGCTATTGTTCGACGAATGAAGACAAACTGTTTTGCACATGCAATAATAATGAAGGTTGAGTTTGTTTGCAATAAATTGGATCTCGCTCACAACACTAGTCAAATTACATTCTTGCAGTACTAAGTAACGGCGATACTGAAAAAAAAGAAAAATGAGTTTCTTTCCCGTTTTGACCTTTCTATGTTTAAACTGTGTACTATCAGAAGAGTCGCAACCAAATATGGAATTCCAACTACAAAAGAGTGCTTGGACTACAGTAACAGGTATGTATTTTATAGTTAAAACATTATTCGCTCTAATATCAATCTTATTTAGGGCCGTCAACTTCACTTTTGCCGAGGTAAAAATGTGTGGAAAGGTTTCGCTTTATGTATCTCACATTTAACTACTGTATTTGATATAAATACTCAGCAAACTGCAAAGACTCACTTGGACTTTCCGATGGCAGAATTAATGATGTTCAGCTATCAGCTTCTTCAGCTTACAATAACGATTTTGGCACCTACGGGCCTCACCGAGCAAGGTTAAACCTCACTTCGTTCGCACCGGGATATCGGGCGGACTCAACACAGGGAAGGCCATGGATTGTGATAAATATTAAAAGAAAAAAGGTTCTAACAGAGATGGCCATACAGGGATACGGAGATCCAGATGTGGAAGAATGGGTGGAAAAATTTCAAGTGATGTTCTCAGAAGGTGCAAATGACTTTATCTTCATGTTAAACTCGAACCAAGAAACTAAGGTAAGCCTGTACAGGCACACAGAAACGTGCTTAATTTTGTTGATCAAGTAAAGTCTATTTGTTGTCTCATTTCATTTCATAACAGAGTGGCTTGATTGAAGTGCTCTTTTAGCATGGCAGTTGTTTAGTTTTCCTTCAAATAGAATGTAAGTTTCGCAACAGTTTGAGTATTCTTGTGTACCACCTGCACAAACGGTTATTCTATTTGTTACTGCAACAAACCGCGAAGAGTCGAACCACAACCACAGCTTTTTTCTAAGTATCCTGGCAGTTGTTAATTTGAAATCTAAGAGACGGAAGCGATAATAATCAATGAATGATATTGTTTTTGGGTAAAGAAAACTATAGGCAGTAATTTGCAAGAGCGTGATCAGTAAAACTAAACTCAGGCGTTAATCAGAAAACAAAAATACTCTTGTAAGTCAAGTTCTTTCGCTGATAATGGCTTGACATTTGGGGGATATATCGGCAACCGAATGATGTGATCAGCTGGAAGCAGTTTCTCACCGCTCCCTACCAGCCGTGATAATAATCTGTGCTTAAATTGCAGCTCTCGCGTGAAATTGAAATTGCGTTAAATCGCTTTTTCCAATTATGCTTTGTTATGCAGAAGCCTTTTCATATATCCGCGCTTAATCTCATTGTTTGAGCAATAAAATATGCGAATATCGGAGTTCATTTGAGATTTTAAAAAGTAACAAATAAGAATTTGTTAAATTTTTTTTTGGGAATTTCTTTGAACCCAATTTGTACGATTTCTAATTAAGGTATTTTGTCCATTAAAATCTTGACAGAATCAATTATTTTTTAACTAAAACGAAACTTAGTTTAGCAAAACAACGACTCCAAGAATGAATTATTCATCAATATCTAAAAGTTTATTCTAGACTAGGAATAGTCAACAGATCGCTAGAGTTTTTTTTTTCTTTAAGAATTTGTAATAGTCTTGAAAGTTTACGAGAAAACTTAGTGTTCAATCTGTAGAAATGTGGGAAACAAAGTTAGCAAGCACTTCCATTCTCATAAGATGGAGTTGAATTCTTGTAAGCTGTTGAATGTACAAAGCATGAAGAGTGATGGAAGTCAGTTCTTGGCGTTAACCTGCCCCAATATCAGTTGCTGAGCTACGAGTCAGAATGATGTGATAGAGTCGAGACGAGTTGGGTTCTGTGGGTTACTCGTACCATGGAACTATGTGGTTGTAGGATCAGCACTAATCCTAACCACTTAACAGTTGGTTTGTACACACGCTTTCGTTAAATATGTCAAAACCAACAATACAGTCGATGTTACAAATTGCAAGCTTGACAGCTGCCATTTACTGCTAGTTGAAGCTTTTTTCGAGCGCTTGAAGTCGATTCGTTGGTTTAAACTTTTTTTTTTGGTTTCGATTTTTCAAAGCTGTTGGTGAACTTATTTCGTGAAGCTTGACAAACATATCAATCAATAAAATGTTTTGTTCCATCACGTTCCAGACCTTTGTTGCCAACACAGATAGTAACACAATCAAAACTGTCGCGATCCCACTGCCGGTGGTTGCGTCACGTGTCATGATCATGCCTGTGTCTTGGAATAATAACGTTGGACTAAGAATGGAACTCTATGGATGCGATCCAGGTTTGTAAGCACTAATCGATTGACTACTTCATTTCATCATGCACTAATGATATAGTGTTGGTATTGTTAATATCACCACCACCCTCATTACATCAACGGCCATAATGATGATGATAACAAGTGATCAAAAAGAATAATGATAATTTTAATAAAACCGATAATGATAATGATATCTAAAAACAAATTCAAACGACACAACAAAGAATCGTTTGTTTTAAGTTAAGAACACAAGAACATCTTTATAAACTACCGTTCTGACAAACCTTCACAGGTTGTAAAAACTATGTGTACATAATTCCCAAAATATTTTGCTTGTTTTAAAATTGCTCTTTGGAGTTGTATTCACAGTGTTCTATTGTTAATTTGACAAATAACGATTTGAAACCCAGTTCAATGCTTTAAGAGTGAACAATTCAGGCAGAAAAGTAGTTATGTTAAAAAGTTTTGGTTTCGGTTGGTATGGATTTGATGGATCTAATTGAGAGCTTTATCTCCCGATGCAGATTATCATTTCAACATATGGCTTGCTATCAAGTCAACACCCTTCACACCTCAGTATTTGAGTTTGGAATCTGAGCAAGCCGCCGCAACGAGAGAAGACACTGTAAACGAGGTATCTTAAAAGTTGGTCTAAGAAGTCTACAAATATATTCTGGAAATATTTATCAAATATAATTCAGTATAATAATAACTTTGTAAAAGCGGATGCTTGAAAGAGCTGATCTTTCCACAAAGGGTTGATCCCGGCTGAACTACTTTCTTGTATAATACATAGTTTTGATACCCATGAACAGAAATAAAAAATGTTTTACCTTCACTTTCAAACAAAATAAATGACCGCATTTTTGGAGGTTTTACCAGATTCAGAAGTTTTTAAAACACTTTGGTTAATAAGAAATTCGGCAGACATATAGCGTCATACTACGTACCTTGTTCCAAAATATTTGTGTTCAAATGCTTGCAACTGCAAAATAAATAACTAAACTTCTAATTCTTTGGTAATTCTTTGGTGCAAAACTTCAGATTTTTAAACACGAAAGACTCAGCTTTGGTTTATATATAATTTTCCATTTTCAGGTAAAACTGTCACTGGGGACAAGCCGGGGATTCTTGAATGCGGTGCTGCTTCGCTTTAGGTTCGTTCTTGTCTGTTACATACACAGTCACTCAAACTGTGTGCAGTTTCATTTATCCAGGTAGCACTGCATAAAGTTGGAGTGTAATGCATTTGACAAGTCACTCTCAAAGTGTAAAGTTTCACCCATCATGCTGTTACCGTGCCGTTCATGTGTTCTTAAATAACAGTACACCAGAGCCTAACTATTCAGGGGATGGACGAAGTATAAGCGAGAAATATTTTTAAGTTTCTTTTCTTGCTTTAAGCGTGAAACATTTCCCATTGTGTAGTAACATGAAAATGCATAGCCTCGTGTTTAAATTAATCACTGGAAAACGAAACATTAACCTCAGGTGGTACAATCATCCCACCCTAAAGTAAAACAATCTAAACATAAACATAAAAAGAGTTGTCGAAAGAAGAACGACGAAAATGTGATAAACGGTTACATAATAAGAGTAATTCACTCTTAAAAGGGAAATAAATTTTGTTTTATGTGGCTTTTAACATTACTATTGGCTGGCTGTGAAACTCACCTGTAGTTTTGGATACGTGAGTTACATTGTCGCCCGAGCAGACTGTGGTTTGCCTTGCACAGAAGCAGGTGTTCTATGAAATATTGATAGCACGAAATTGAATTGGCAAAGAATAAATGTAATAGCTGGCAAGAAGAACACAGAGAAAGCATTCAGTTTTAAAAACAATGGCTGGTGTTTTATTTGACCGAAAGGTGGCGCGGTCCGCAAGTTTGCAAGGCAAACAAGTGAAATCGTTTTGCAAGCACTGCTGTTAAAGATACGATATAACGAAGCGCTAATTTCAAGTGATTGTCGACATTTTTTTTGCTTATCAAAATGTCGTTTTCACTCCATAAATGACACATAAACCCCTCCTTAACTTAAGTAACTGAGGAATTGGCAAGTTGCGAGAATCGGCAAAAAGCAAATGTAAGTGCTTTCAAAAGGACACACTGAGGGTGTGTCAGTGTTTTAGAAACAGTGGATATTAAATTTCTTCTTTCAGTAAAGCTAAGACGTACCCGATGAGTTTGTACGGCAAAAAGGAAAAAAAATTCTCCGCATGTACTGCCTATTAAAGAAAGGGTGATCTTCTCTGTCATGTCAACAATTCATAATGTTAACAATTCTTAGTGTTCAACCACGCATGTTCGTTTCCAACTTCATCCGAGTTTACGTCGAAGTTTGTTTATGTTTCCAAAAATCAACTTCATAATCGTTCCGTGAGAATAAACAAGTCATATTCAAAAAACGAGAAGAACTGAGTTGAGACTCTAAAACCTAACGACACGACTGCTAGATGAAATAAAAGTGATTTGTGGCGAATCATTAGTTTTAATGCCAAGTATTTCCGAAAGTAACAAATTCAGCTGTATTAACATAAAAAACACTGAATGATTCACCAGCTTAGCAGTTTCTTTTTATTTCAGTCCTCAAGAAACGGCAAATGGTTTGCTTCGACTTGGAACGGAAATAAAGATTGACTGCATCAAAGAAGCTGTTCCCTACCTCGAGATTGCTCTGAAAAAGGGCATGGGTATTGCTGATGGCATTTTTGACGAAACATTTATGGTGGTACAGTACTCGAGTACGTATAAATTATGATGAAAGATATTTAAATAAGAAGTTACTATTTTGTTTGACAAAATAACATAAAATAAAGTCAGGTACTAAGAATTTGGATTTGATGAAGCATCGATTGCCTAGGGTGTTTTTAAAATGTCAGAAGTTAGAAAAGGAACAGCGGATTTGCCAACTCTATTTCTATATCAGCCAGTAACCTAAGCATTCAGCTTTGCGCATTATCTAAGAGCGAGTGGTTGTGTAGTTGGAGGTGGCGAGTAAAGATAAAGAAATTGACCGTTTATCATCTGATGAGAAAGAAAACTTGATGGGAGATGAAATGAAAGATATAACGCAGAACAGACGGACCCGTCAGTTCAGATGAATCATAGTATGAACACAACTGGCCCAGGACACCAGCGACCAAACCTCTAGTTGAAGATCATCAGCTTCTCGGAAGAAGAAAAATATTCAGATCTACACAAGGCGCGACTCAAGCAAAAAAAGGCATTGACTCATTGTTAGTTGAGACTGCTAAGGACTTGCTCTGAGGAAATGTGGCCTCTATTGATAAAAGATTTCGCGAAAATTGTAGATAACAATGGTCTGGTTCATTACAGACTCAGAATTGAAAGAGAAGCGCGGCAAACTCCCGTCGAATGAGCGACTCTCACAAGAAAACCGTGAAACCCCAATACTCATAGTATTCTATCCGCTGGCTACGCGGGTGGAATACTTTGTAAATCGACTGAAATACTGATTAACGGAATAATGCAAAGCAGTCAAAAGTCCAATTATTATCTGCTCGTGGTGATACCGCTT
Organism: Hydrozoanthus tunicans; assembly: GCA_026413305.1. NCBI lineage: Eukaryota > Metazoa > Cnidaria > Anthozoa > Zoantharia > Hydrozoanthidae > Hydrozoanthus > Hydrozoanthus tunicans. Next base: position 12,107 of record JAOBAT010087572.1, read on the forward strand.
TAAATTTTGCGCAGCTCATCAGTAAGTGAAACTGGTATCGAAATAGAATTCAGTTCAGGATTAGTTACTTGTAGTTTGAGGTTGACATTAACTTGTGCTGCAGTTTTCAGCTATATTTACTCAGCTATATTTGAGTGTAAATTTTGGATAGGTGAAAACAGATTACTCGAAAAACTATATAAGAGGTTTTTTCTTTAATAAACAGATTTTGTCTGCTGTTTTATCTTTTTCCACAAATTCATTTTGTAGCTGAACAAAGTAGCGTAATATGGAGTCCTCACAATTTAAATACGAACTACATTATGAGTACCAAGTATTTTCTCTAAATTTGATAAACATGAAGTTAATTGATACTTACTTGTTATTTAATCAGTGGATGATGACTGCGGGCCACCGGAGGTTAAATTAGGGTTGAACAAGACCTTGACGAATGCTCAAAGCATAACAACTCTCGAAAGTTTGGTTCTGGAGGCACGAGTGTCTTTGCGATGTAACACCACAAATTACACATTGTATACTTGGGAAGTCTCAACAGTTGACAACACTAACAAACAATTTCTGCCTTTCCTTACACTTGCAAAGAATGTTAAACGTTTCACCCTGAAGCCGAAGGTTCTCTCACCTGGCTATCACTATTTGAGGTTCAGAGCAGAAATGCATGGAAAGGAAGGAACTCGAGGGTATGACTACGGCTTTATACAAGTTGTCCTCCCAAAGCTAGTACCAATAATAATCGGACCAAGTTCTTTTGTCCAAGGCAGTGGTTTCTTTCTTTTGAATGCAGCTAACTCCTTCGATCCAGACCAAACTGGTCCTTCAAAATATAGTGGCTTAAGCTATACGTGGTTCTGTAGAAGGGAAAACGAAAGCTTCTTGAACATCACTTCACTTCCGGTGGATTTACCCTTGTCCAAGTATCGTAATAAAGGAGGGTGTTTTGGATACGGCCCAGGTCGCTTGAGCACCAAGTCAAAGGAACTTCGACTCGACCCTACCATCATGAAAGCGAAGTTAAACTATGTTATTGAGTTGGTAGTTAGTAAAAAGGAGAGGTTGTCACCAGTGGCGTCTCATACAGTGTACATCATAACTGCCCTACAATTCTCAGTCAAGTAAGTATTGCACCCACTCTTCTGGCTTTATTCTTCAACACCCTTTCAAATACTTTGATCAGCTTTTGGAACAGGCTAGTTAGCTCGACTTAGGAATCTTTTCGTATGGGTTTTCAGTGAAACGGGACAAAATACCACCTGGCTTTACAAGTTTATTGTGATTGTAATTTTTTAGTGATAAAAACTGAATGGATTGTTACTGTAAATGATAACTGAATTCATCACGGTTAATGAATAAGAGTTATAGATAGTTCTAAATATAGCTTTAAAATGCTTTAACTCATGTTTTTTATTGATAAAAAAAGAACTGAGTTAAAGGAATCCTCCACTTGTTGATTTTAATTTAAACTTATGTGTGTCCATATCAGCAGCATAGGTGTGATATTTTGTGCGTATTACTAACGCCAAGGAATTTGTTTTCATCAGTTTTACAGTTTTCCCGCGCATCGCCATTTTGAATTATGAAGTGCTCTCCGGTTGTGTCGACACAATTTGACTAAAGTATTGCTAATTGCTTATTAAAATGCTCATTTACGTATGCTAACTATAAAGCAGCAAAAATATTTAATCTAACTAAGCTGACCTGTAACGTTAACAACTTGTTTTGGGGTTAACGAATCTAGTAAGGATGGAGAGACCGCCCTGCCTTTCACAACGAACACGTGATAAGCACTGTGCGGTAATCAATTGTTATTATAAAGAAATGGTTTACATACTATTTTACTGTTAACAATAATTGATTTACAGGTGCAAATCCAATTGTGGCAAAAGAGTGACAAATAACAAACGGATGGTGCTGGAGACAGAATGCAAAGGAATTAGCTGCAAAACAGTGAAAAAATATCTATGGACTTTGTATATCAAACAGAATAAGAAATGGGTAGAGGTCGAAAATCTGAAAGGCATGGCATCTACGGACCTCTCTGGGCCAAGTATCGTTCTTACGGGTAAAAAGCCTGGACTTAGACAAGCAAGTTCTTATAAGATGAGGGTTCGCGCTTACCTTCGAGACGGCTCCTCAGAGTCAGAATTCTACAAATTCCTGACAAACGAGCCGCCTCACCAGGTGGACGGCTTAGATCAAGGGTGCTCCATCAAACCCGAAGAAGGCGAGGCAGTGTTCACGGAGTTCAGCATTGGGTGCAGTGGATATACTGATGTTGACACGCCGCTGACTTACGATTTTAGTTACTTCACTGCGACTGGAGAAGTGCAGTTTCAAAGTGGCCCGTTTAACAACGCAACCGTGCGCCTTCCTCTCGGCAACCCCGATGCTAACTACAGTGTAGTAGTGGAAGTATTAATCAAAGACTCGTACGGAGCCTCTACACGAGCCGCAAGGTTTGACATTAGGGTAAGTCAAACAAACTAAATTTTTTTGTTTATAGATAAAAAACAGTTACATTTATGTTTAAGTTGACGGAAACAAACCGACGGTAAGACTGAAAAAAGCCTTGGATGCTATCAACCAGGACGAAAAATCATCAAACCAGGAGTTAAATAACAAAATGCAGAGTAGAGCAGTTTCGGCTGATATGAAAAAGAAGCACTGAAAGAGTCAAATATTTCACTTTTTGACCAAATTTACACGTTACCAATAATAACCATAAATGTTATAAAACTTAACCATTACAGGTTTCCAGGGTTTTACGGGAGGGTGCGATGAATGAGGAGATTGATTAAACGAATGCCGAAAGCGCGAGACTTTAGGGAGGTCCGACCAACTTTTAAAAACGTGGAAAATATTCGATCTTTTAAACTGCAAAACCAATTTTCTTTTTGGGCGAGTAATCTTTACAGTTTAAAAGATCAACATATTTTTGCTTAATTGAATGTCTACTTAACAAACAGGGAAACAGAAGAATACTATATTGAATGTGTTTTCTAAGCTTGGATTTTCATAAGTCACTCAATAGTGTTTTCGGTTAGCTAGTGCACGTAGAGGATGTTGCTTTATTAAAAGTTGTTCAACAAAATAAATGGACCTTCGCAGCCAGTGGGCCATTAGGGGGGGGGTGTGTTTCCCCTGCCCCTCCCTACGGGCCTGCATTAATGACAGCTAGTGTAATTAATAAGTTCTAACCATCATAGTATTGTAAACCACCAATATAATAGATTTCAACAGCTAATGTAACTAGGCGCATAACTGCGGAGGTGCGTTTGGGAGAAACTCGAGCAGGCACAATTACTCGACGTTCGGTCTCGTGTTTGCAGTGATCTGCTCTCGATTTCTCCCAAACGCACCTCCGTTTGCATTAGCCTGTGCAAACACGGTAACTGTGTTTCATTTCTTTAAATGGTAAACATAGATACAAGTGCTTTACCGCTAAGAACGAAAATAGCTCATTTAGTCTTTAAAAATCTTAATCACTGAAACAATGAAGGATCTAAATAGTAATAAGTTAAATGACGAACAGGAACAATCCGTCATAACAATTACTTCTTTTACTAGTCATAAAACTACTCGTCGAATTTGAATTTATCAACTGAAGTACATTACGAAAGCCATTTTTATCCAAACTGTTGTGATTGCTCTTTGTCTCTTTAAATCATTGTTTGCCTGATTTCAATCAATGGTTATTTCATTCACTGTAAATTCCTTAACTGATGAATGTAAGAGATTATAATAACTAAATAGTGTTAATAAATAATTAACACTTAGGCTTGTTAGTTCGTGCTATAACGTTACATTCCATGCGCATGAATGTCCATAGATTGCTCGGCGATGCAAGTTCTTGTTGTATTAAACCCGCTATTGAAAGTTTTGGTACATTCTAATGAGTGTAAGGAAACAACATTTGGCACATATGAAGGACTATTTTGCGTTAATGACTAGCAAAAGAAATAACGTTGGCGGAAGTTCGCAAGTGCTTTGTCTACATGTACATAGTCATAGAGGAGTTGTTTTAAATTTGTAATCATTTGTTCTGTTGATCGTTTACACTGAATAAGTAAACGACCTAAACAGCAGGTAGTAAGAGATGAACAATAACAATGGTAGTAAGTGGTAGCCACAAAAAAGATTTGCTTAGAAAGAAAATCTTTTAAATTCGGCTTGTTAGCGTTTTCATGTGCACTCCGATACAACGGCTTTGACAACAACGCACGTACTATTATCATATCATTTGAATATGTCACTTCAATGTACACTTACCTTAAGAATATAAGAGGACGCTTTGGTGACTTCGGTGTATTGTATACATACATTATACAGACAAACGTCTCCTAAACTCTGTTCATGTCCTTCAGACATTTCAGAATTCCCAGTGGTATTCCACTGATTTGATAGAGCACCTTTTGATAAGTTGAAATAAAATGGTTTTCGCTAGAAAGTCAGTCACTGCTTGAAGTTTTGGATTTGATAGTGCCACAAAAGAATGATTCTCGATAAAACGTTCATAATGAGTATGCTCATAAATTGATTTCTCATAGTATTTCTTCGTAATGGTTTACTTGCAAGTTAATCGCTTCCAAACCAACTCAAACTTTCTTTAGTCTGATTTTAAAATGGCGGCAATTGAAGTGACTCGTACCCAGGGTGATCCGGGTTGACTCAGGTTGCCCTGGGACGAGACTCTGATTTTTGGCAGATGATTTCTGGGCATCTTCTTCGAAAAGCCCGAGAAAAAAAGATATTATATAAGGTGCCAACCAATGCAGTTTTATTTACCTTTACGTACTGTTGTTATAAGTTGGTGGTACGTATTGTTTCAAAGCGGCATTAGAAACACAGCGAGTTTTCCTATTGGAACAGCTTCTGTTGGTTTCCTTGACAAGTTCCTGTTCCCTTCGAATATTTAGGATTTGCTTTCAGATATCTGCACATGCAGAAGTATGGAATAAGTTTTTAAAAGATTTACAACAATGTCAAACCACTTTTTGAGGTGTTTTGTAGCGATTCTTTACCTTGCAACACATACACACGAAGAACTAAGAAATGGAAAGATGTCGACTGGTGGAAAGGAATGAGACCATGCTCACATGGAGAGAGAATGGAGGAGGGAGGTTGGGGGGGGGGGAAAGGGGGTGAGTCGGTGGGGAAAGAGCAACTTCTTCTTTTTTGGCCAAATCCTCCCCTTTTGGAAAAGACTCTGGTCAAGAAACAAAAATATTTTCCAACCTAAGGCAATTCAATCTTGTCAAGTGTTCTACACGCACAATGCAGGACTAACAGAAAGTAACTTGCTCCACTAGTACTGCTGCCCGACCGCGATGATGTATGCACTGAATTGAGCAAATTGCTCTAAAAACATCCAAGTGTTAATTTCAAAGCTGAATAATCACAGTTAATGTATGTTTTCAGATTAAACTTAAATTGCATAGCAAAAACACCATTGACTTGAAACGATTTCGATCTTTTATTTGTTAGGTAGCTCCAATCGAAACCCAGGATGTGTCGGGTGCACTGATGAGTATGACGTCAGGCGGGGGGAGCGAGCTCGGGAAGTTGCTGAAAGGGAACAAAGTAGAGGAGGCGGCGCAGGTTGCATACGCTGTCCTGACCATGGCGGGACGAGTCAGGGAACGGAAGCAGGTGATTGATAAGTAAAAACCTTTACATTTTAAACAGAGTTTCCGTCCGTTTTAAAACCTTTTCAGTAAAGACAAAACTGTCAAGACTATTTGACGACGAGCACCTTGAAAACCAAAAACCAAGTACATAAAAAATGATAATAAAAGCGATAATTTGCACTAACCACTCAGAACAATACTTATCGGTAAGTATTAGTCACGCTAATCGTTCAGACCAAAATCCTTATCGGTAAGTGTTAGTCACGCAAATCGTTCAGACCAAATACCTTATCGGTAAGTATTAGTCACGCTAATCGTTCAGACCAAAATCCTTATCGGTAAGTGTTAGTCACGCAAATCGTTCAGACCAAATACCTTATCGGTAAGTATTAGTCACGCTAATCGTTCAGATCAAATACCTTATCGGTAAGTATTAGTCAC
>JAOBAT010087583.1:2670-17508 GCA_026413305.1 Hydrozoanthus tunicans
AACTGCACAACCTTTTAGAAATTGGCCGTCTAATTCTAACGGCTAATTGCGCAACAAAGAAATTGTCCCCTGAAATCAGACGACCTATTTTCAATTGGCCGTTCAACTCCGACGACTAATTTCACAAAGAGGAAATTGTCCGTTGAAACCGGACGACCTATTTTCAATGGCCGCTCAACTCCGACGGCTAATTTGACAAAATTTTCCAAGTTGGTACCCTAAGTATTGAAGTTTAATAAAAAGAATGTATTTTAAGTATGACTGAGGGTACAATAAATTATAATTGTTGTTGTTGTTGTTGTTACAAAGAGGAAATTGTCCGTTGAAACCGGCGACCTATTTTCAATTGGCCGTTCAACTCTGACGGCTATTTTTTCAACAAGAGGAAATTGTCCGTTGAAATCGGTCGTCCTATAAGATTTCCGTCTAATTCTTACCTCAAAGTTTCAGAAACTTGCCGTCCAATTCCGATGGACAATTTTATAGTTAGATATTGACCACCTGAATAACAAGCAGAGCCCAAATTGCTCACGTACATGATGTCTATAGATCTAGAGTGTTGAGGTTACAACGTTATTTCCTTTTTTTCTTTAAATTTTAGTGTAGATGATCGAAATATATATTCATGCCCCGTGTCTTCTAATACATTAGGCTATTATTTTTAGCGGCAACTTATTGCAGCGATTTCATTTAGCAGTTTTTATAAAAGTTGGCTTTCAACAGAAATTATGTTTTTAATGAGAAGGCTATCCAATATCCCATCATTTTTTAATTTGAGATTTTTCTCGGTACTGCATGACTTCCCATTGCTGAATGCAAAGTAAATCTCTTGGGACCTTAACGCTAAACCACAAATTGTGATGTTTAAAGAGTAAGCTGAAGACTAAGAAAAATATTATAATAAGGAACATACCTCCGTTCAAACAGGACAAACTTCATTGCCATCGCAGTCACTCAAAAGACGAAGTAAAGGCACTCCGTAAAACCCTAATAATACAGTATCTACCTTCAACTAACCTGTGAAGTGTAAATTCTTTTGCTTATCCACTCTAAAAGGAACAAAAAGGTTGACATAATAACGTCGCAGCTAGCAACATTTTCATGGTTATTCAATACTATATCGTATAAATGCATGCAAAACCAAATATGCTAACATGCTAACAAGGCAAAAACGAATTTTGATAATTTTGCGCCAAAAATCATCACATTGTAAGCTCCGTACTAATCATGTGTGATTTCTAAATGATAATATTAATAACAATAATAATAATAATAATAATAATAATAATAATAATAATAATAATAATAATAATATAAAGGTATTTATATGGCGCATATTTCATATGTATATGTGCACATTCGCCTAACAAATTGAGAAGAAAAAGAAAGAAACCAAAATGTGAACGTTTACAAACGTCTAAAAATTTAGAAGAATCGAAGAATTGAAAAATGTTAAAACCTATAGGTAAAAGCAAAATAATTATAGTAAATTAGTTAAAAGCTAATCTAAATAGATATGTTTTGACGGCTGTTTTGAAGGAGGATAGAGTTTTGAGCGAACATAATTAACATGATTAACATAACTCAAAGACATGCATCCCAGGTGCAGGGGGAGGGGGGTATTTGAAGTATACGTAACGGGGATAGGGCGGGGGTCTGTTAGAGGTTCATTTTGCAAATCAAAAAAAAAAAATACACGAGCATAAAATTTCAACCAAAAAACACGTGGCATCAAATCGCCCTACTCAATTACAAGACATAAATGGTGAGTGGTGAGTCATACCATTGAGAAAAATGGAGAAGTAAACAAGATTACAAATGTACGTTGTAATGTCTTTTTAATATAAGCAGTTTTTTCCAAAAATCACACGTTGCTGAAAAAACTTGGAACGAATATTGTTCGCTGAGAGATGTGACCCAAAAAATGCGTATTTCGTTAAGGCCAAAGGAAAAACGTGACCGAGCTCTTGACCCAAAAAAATATCAAGCGCGAAACTTTCAACCCTAAACAAACAGGCTTGTGGTAGCACCCCTCCCCCAGATAGGGCATGCATGCGTCAGTATAATGGTTTCTTAAACAGGGCTGGGTTGTTCAAACACTGGTTTTCTTTATCCCTGGGTTACGCAAAAATTCAAAAAGTAATTTTTTTTACAAGGAAAGGTTTTCGTGATAATGTTTAGATTTTCCACGGACAAAACTATTCAGTTCCCAAACTACACCTCAATTAGCCTCTCTAGGGTTGGAAACAAGATTTTAATCCGGCCTGGGTTAGTTCTAATTGACTATAAAACAATTATGCCGATTGGCACTTAATTAAAATAAACCCATTGTGTGTTTAGGTGTTAAAGGAGTGAATAAATACTTGGAGGTTTCAACTCAGTGATCTTGTATAAATTCGTTAATTAGTTTTGAAAGAAAGCTGTAATTCAAATATGTCCTCGTCCATACCTCTGTTTGCATCGGATTCTTGCACTATTCTGAAGTTTAAAAGCGAGTCTCCGAGGGTGTTATGGCCAGTATGTACCTTATGCCTTTGCGCTGCACAGGAAGCGGCGTTGTTTTTAAAGAGCCTCTGAAGACTGACGTCTTTCTTAATTCCTTCACCGTTCCCTTCAGGTGTGACAGTTCCCTTCCTATGCTTGCTATAGAAAGGAAGTTGTCATCGCTTCTGGAGGTAATTCAAAGGTCTCAATGCAGAGCCTCAGATCGACGGAGGTCCTGTGTACTAATCTCGTTTGTAGGTTTTATGGCAACATCTGAACGGAGCATAGCACTCTCATTTCCCTGGAGCCGCGCCAGCTCAGTTCGTTTCAGGGGCCAGCATTCACAAGCATAAAGCATAGCCCCTTTGCCACTACTGTTATAGACTCTACCCTGTGTGTATAAAGACAAACTCTTGAAACCAAATATCGGCAGCAGCTTTAACCAAACTTGTAAAACCAACCGTTTTAAAAACAGTTTCATTATATTTAACTCAGCAAGATCTTTCAAAAACAATTAATTTTAACGTTGTAAATGGTATTTAATCTTAAATTTTATTCCTTTTCATAGTATTAATCTTAATTTTTATCCCTTTTGTAGAAATAGTGTACCATAATATTAAAATTGTAAAAGCTTTTGTAATTCAGCCCATGGCTGCAAAATCGAGATTCTTAATAAATCGCACTTGTAAACGTCGCCCTGACCCTAGTTTCATTGGCAGCTTCACAGCCGCCACGCGAGATAGCAAAATGAATCGACTACACAAGCTGCTGATCGTCGCCTGTAACAGAGTCTGAAGGTCTGCCATCGATGGGACGGGCTGTACCAAACATCTGCGGCACTAGAGGGATGAATTACGAGTCCGTCTGCCGTGGATACCACTTTCCCCTGTGAGTCCAGTGCGAGCAGCTAGTGAAGATAGAATTCGCACCAATTCCTTTTCTACACACACCACAATGATGTTTTCCAGAGTCTTCAGTTTGGCCAGGCTTGACCCGTGAAATCGTGATTTTGTCTTATGTATATTAACACGGAGACCTAACCCGTGAACAAAGAAAACAAAAAAATTTGAAAGTTTTCCTGATAAGGCGGAAGTGTAACGAACCCGAATCATATGCTTACACTTCAGGGTGTCACAACGCCAATAAGCAGCGGGAGCCATTTTCTCCCAACTGGAATGTGCAACACGGGAGAGAAATGGCTAGTGCTATGTACAGTACAAAACATTGCAGCCAAGAAACATGGTAGACAAGGATAATTTTCTGGCAGCCATCAAGGACGGAACATTGACGCTGCATGATAACCAATAAAAGCAGATTTCAAAAAATGACTCGAACCCGAATCCGCATTCGCTGTTTATGGTTTTCAAAGTTGCTGACTAGTTGAACAAGCTTGTGCTATACGTTGTTAAATTAAAGTTTTATTATTGGTTTAAAATGAATAAAAAAAATAACCAGAATCTGAGTTATCAGTTGTGGTTTTTGAAAGTAGTGATTGGTGTAATAAGTTTGTGTTACGTTGTTAAGTTTAAATTATTATTTTATTAAGATAATTAGTAAACTTTGTTAACAATTATTTAACTTTGTTCATTTGAGCTTTTCCTTGACCAAGCGGCGACCTTTGTTGTAAGATTCTTTGATTGATAAACGGTGAAAATCAATTTTCGCTCTTTCGCTTCAACTTTTGTAAAAATCTGAGTTCTAGTTTGGAGAATTTATATGCACAGTAGGCACTGAACGGGGTAACCCCCTAAATAACGTCGGAGAAAAATTCCACCCTCTTTCGTAGCCCGTTCGATGGTCTAGCTACTTCTAGGGGGAGTTAGAAATAAGGCGAGTCGCTTTCGCAAGCCTCGTTTTCTTGTCGTTGGGGAAAAGGTCAAAACAATGGTACTTCCTAAAAACCCAATTTAGGGGGGTGGGGTGTTGTGTGCCGCCACCCACCACCTTTTTTCAAAAATGCTGAATTTCAGGAGCAAATATCAAGTTTCATAAAATAGAAATTGATAAAGTGCTTGCACCAACGCCTTCTTTGTGGAGAGAGGAGTCCACAATACAATAAAAACCGATACCCCTAAATCAGGTTTTGAGAAATTGAGCTCTGAAAAAGTGGGGAGGGGTGGGGTAGGGGGTATGCGCCGCCACCCACCACCTCCCCCGACAAAATTGGGTCCCTTGAAAATACCATTGTTTTGACTTCTTCCCTTGTTATCACGTATATACTAACATTGCAAAAAATACCTCTTTATTGATAATTTTTGCGGACAAAAAAAAATTGCCCCTTAAAAAATACTGATCAATCCGACATGCTATACATATTTTTTAACTCGCTAACTCTCCAAACCTGTTTCATCTATTATTCTTTATTTATTTTCAAATGCTTTTTTGCAGTTTCGAAAAACACTACCTGTTAAAAGGGGGAAACTGCATGAACTACCATATCCACAAAAAGACGGAGTGATTGGAATTTGTCCAAGGAACTGATCGAGTTTTGCTGTTGAAAGCCTTAATTGTAGGCCACTTGCCCAGCGACAGCGGTAAACTCGAAAACAAGGGAACTAGTTTGCAAAATTCAAACATCTTTTTGATACTTTTCTGGGTAGCAAAGAGTAAAAGCATTTAAAAAAGAGAGCGTCCGTATAAAAATAAAAACCACAAATTTAGCGGAAAGTCGTCCAAAATCGATTTCGCTCATACTTTGCTCATTTGTAGTACGCAATGAGATATACTTGAAACTGTTTTCGGTTTTTCAAAATATGGCTTAGTTTTCGGGAAAAGTACGAAAAACGATTTGACCGTTAATGACGTCATCACAGGCGGTATTCAAAAGAAAAATATAGGGAACCTTGACAACCTCTGCTTCAGACATACAGCTTTTGAAAGACAATTTCAAGGTGTATCTATTGAAAACAAATCTATATAGCCTGGTTCAAACCAAGAACGAGCTATCATTGCCATTTCTGAGCATTAAATTTCTCATTAATCTTTACCCTGTTTCAGACCGTTTGATTTTAAGCCAAAAGTACACCTAAAGCAATCGCAAATTTAACTATCGTCAGGTGAAAGATGGAGGCCGACAATTCATGTGATAAAAATATGATAGCTAGTTGAAAAATACGTTGAATAATTTTCCTTGGATCATCTACAGAGACTGAGCTATTCGATAACTTTTGCCAGATTTCTCAAGCGCTAGCGTAAACAAAACAATGCCGTCATTCTATAAAAAGTCTCAAGGCCCCGGGTTATGAACAATTGCCTGTTTAACGATAATAAAAAAATACAACTGATTCCTACTTACTAATGTTTTTTACTTTAGTCAAAAGCGTTTTGTTACACTAAGGTTTTGCTCTATGCCAACAAACTGTAGCAAAAAATCAAGAGCGTGACAAATCAATAGCGTGACAAACACTTTAGCGTTCGAGCTGTTTCTCTTCGTGCAAAATATTGGGCATGTTGGCCGAGCAAATCCTTTCTCTTACATTCTCTTGAAATTTTCTTACATTTTGTGGCTCGGCCTCTCTCCCTACTAAGGCCGGCCTTGCCATTTGAGATCATATTGACTTTCTAAATATTGTGTTGTCAAAAGGTCGTAGGCTCATGTTTAACTTTTCTTTCTTAAATTATGCGCGTACTTGAGCTCGCTTTTTTTCAAAAGATGCATTTGCGAATACAATTTTAGAAGAAAAAAAAAACTTTTATAAGAAGGTACTCACTTTTGCCAAATTTTCAATCTACAAATTATCTGTGCAAACTAATGAAGACAACCGTATAAAAATAGTTAATATATACGGTACATACATTCATACGGTACAGCCCAGTAAAAATCTAGAACCCAGGCGTGGATCCAGGAATCTAAGGAAAGGGGTGCCGTAAATTCAAGGTCGGGGAGCTCAATTCGGTGGTCTTTAAGTTTGTGCATAGCACGACTGAACAACCGGCAGGCTTTGCAGTGGGGTACGGGGGCATGCTTGCTCGGAAAATTTTGAAATTTTGAACCTTTAAGATTTTATCAACCCAAACTAAATTTCTAACATGTTAACGGCATACAATTTAATAGTATCTTTTGAAGATAAACTTTGGGATAAAAACTTGACTCACACGGTTATTTTAAAAAGTATACGTTTAGGGCACATGGGTTTTTTAAAATTTTATACGGTAGCGAGCCAAACGCTAGGAATACCGGGCTTTGTGAACAGACCCAAATTCTCAGTCACGATTGAAAACAACATTACGATCAGTGTTTTCACTTCAGTTTAGATCAATAAAAACGTATTTAAGTTTTATTTTCGACTTCTTGTTAACAAGGGATTGTTAAAACTAATTTCTACATTTTGCCGATCAGTATAGCCCATTATAAAAATTAGTTGTTCAACAAAAAAAAAAGGGGGGGGGGGTTCCCCTAAATCCGTACAAGCAACCACTGTAGAAAATGCTGATTTACGAGGGTCCTATAGACTCTAAGCATAAATGGTGGTAAATTGCACTCTTTTTTGGTCTACATTGAAATTAATGCAACTCCCTTCCATTTTAAATTAAATTTTCAAAATAACAGTAGCAGGGCTAATTTGAATATAGGGTCTTTTAATTACTTGAAAATATATTTCTAAAAAATATGTTTTCGCATAATTTCGTACGCGTAAGTTTTAGCTCACAAAATGGGGAAAATTAGCAAGAATAAGGTACTTTAAAGAGGTCTAAACGGTGCGTAGGTGCAGTACTGTACGAGAAAATCAATTTCTTCCTCGCATGGCCCCTTTTGTTTCCCTGTTGCTGTAAGTTCAAAGTGATTGCAGATGGCTAGCAACATATTCACAGAAAATTTTATCTTGAGCTTGCATTGGGAGGAGAGCTCGCAGAGGTTGTACTGGCTTTGTGCGACTTCGTGCAAAACCTTCTGAGTAGTGGCTTGAAGCGCGATAATATTTTGATGAAAGAAGACGGGAAGCGTGAGGAAGGAGGCAAGAAGTGAGTTATTTTAATTTACCGGTGTAAATTATTGTTTGTGTTTTGGAAACGCGGCCGAAGCATCAAAACTAACACGTGCGTACATCGACACCCCATCACGCCGCTGTCTAGCGTTATTTTTAGCTTGCAGTGCGAATGTGTCAAATGCTAACATTGTGTATTTCTCGAAAAAATTGTAAGGCTGTTGTGACCATATTCAACGAGCCAGAAGAAATTATTGGTAGCGTACAGTATGGATGTTTTAGAACTTGGAACGCTGTCAAACTAGCTACTGTTTGGCGTTCCGTGTTCTGACAGGTAGACTCTCGTAAAGTTTTTTTTATTTCTTGTGATTTGCTAACACAGAAGGAACATGAAACACTAGTTTATCAGTCTGGGGGTCCTCGTTCTGTTATTAGTTTGTAAAACATTAAGCAGCAACTAGTTTGCGAATGCAGTACAAAAAGCCAAAAAAATTGCACACAAATTTGATCGAGCTTCACATGTTTACACAACTGTAAATAGATTGTGTTTCGTAACAATGTTTCCGCAGCTATATTTAATATTTTCATTGTGCTGTTTGCCCTGCTTGTTGACTGATTCCTGCAGAATGTTCTTGCGAAAGATTTCAGACTTTATATGTGAACACAATTGACCTTTTCAGCCACATTTAAAACAAGTATTCGACGTTTTTCTATCACCCAAATTTACAAAGCTGTGCGTGAGTGCAACCTCAATTATGCATGGCGATAATTTTACAGACACAGTGGTTCTTGACAGACAAAATCCGTTATCACTCAAAATCTTGCTTGAGTTGGCAAAAGGGTAGGGATGACCGTCGGAAAAGCCCCCAAAATACCTTAAAAAATACCAACTGAAAGCTGAAATTTTTCTCTAGGTAGATAGCAGGTCGTCGCGAAGTCTCCTCGTGTTGTGATCAACGTGATATGCAGTGAACAAAGGCGCGCGCGTAACAGAACATTCGCCAGAGGACGTCTTTTAGAACTTCTTGCCATTCAATATGCACGTTTGCTAAAACACGGGATTGTAAGCAGTCCAATAGTTTTGGCGTTTTTTTTAAAAAAAAACCCCGGCTCTTGGTTTTTAAAACACCGGATTTTAACCCCTAAAAATACCGGACTGACAATTTTAACCCCTAAAAAAATACGACGGTTATACCTACCATGCAAATATAAGGAGTTCCTCCTTCGGGAAAAAATGCCGTCATAAAAATTCGTATTTGTAGCATTTAACTTCAAACTTGTAATTATAAGAAAGAAGAAGTGCTGACCTAAATGTAGCTGGTTTCAGGTAAGCCTTTGACGAGAAAATTCGTTGTTCAGCCCCTCTTCTTTCGGCATCTCGAACAAAGAAATATTTCAACAAACGTTATCATTTCCATTAATCAGTCACTTGTACCTACCTTTGGGCAAAGTATGAGCGAAAACTGATATTTGAGCTATTCCGCAAATTTCAAATTTTGTCTGATTTTCTACGGACGCTTTCTAAGTGACAGCCGGATATTTAAGCTACTTTTGTGTAGGTTTGTCACGGTTTGCTGATTGCGTTGTCATACTGTGAACTCCGCGTGACGTCACTTTTGTATCGTAGTTCTTTTTATATACCGCACCGCGTGTCTAGGTTGAGGACTTGGCGTTCGGGCTTATTGCTGTTATTGAATTCCGAAATCAAGCACTAAGTTGTTACCAGTTAAACAACTTTACATCCTCAAGATTAGACGATACAGTGAAGGTAAATCTTGGCATGGATTGAAGTCATTTCTAAGCAGAATTTTATTGAACTTCCGTGTCAGTTCGGTTGTTGTCCAATTCAAGTCACTTCGTTCTTATACGTCAATTAACTTACTCGATGACTCTAGCAATAATTCTCTCGATATACTTCTAACATTCAAGCTTCGTTGTTTTTGTGTTTTAATATCCGAAAACCTACTCCAAAGTTCTTAGTCGCTGGGCCGTCCTTTATTAAGTTCTGTATGTTAAGTTATAAAGGCACACGTCAATCTACGAGTTTGTAGACCGAGGATATCAAATTCGTAACCATTTAAAAATCCTTAGCACGTTTTATTGATTAACCATGCATGGGCAAAAGTTACTGTAGGACAAACTTGCACCAAGTGTTATATTCTAACAAGTGATTTGATGCTTGCAGCAACTACATTACTGGTTCACGTGCATAATTGTGACCTCAGCTATAAAAAAATGATGCTGCTTAAAAGGTGGATCGATCGATCTATTGATTGAGTGTCTTATGACCAGGGAGTGTCGGCATGCGTCAAACTGTTCTTTGCGTAAACATGCATGAATAACGTCAATAGTTCCTTTGCTATCAAAAGTTTCAGATATTAGTCAAATGTCAAGATCTGCTTGGCCAAAGTTCATACGTTTGATCAAAACAACTATACTAACCGTAACTTTGTTAAAATGTTTCACATGACTTGTGCCGCATCAGTTTATTACATGCATGGGAAGTTTCACATTCTAATCATTTTAGTTAGCCCGTCAGATAAAACAAGAGTTGTCGAGTCGGTCGCATCTCGAGTAGACATTTGAGTCTGGCCGGATGCAGTTGAGGATAAAGAAGTGTAAAGTTTTAGACAGAAATGAGACAAAATTCAATAGCACGTGCTAAATTGAAGGATTCAGTGTATATTTAACTTGTAATTTTAACTAGCTCTCAATCAAAATATATTTGCTCAAGCGCGCCTTTGTCACGCTATCAAAAACAAATTCGAGGTCATTAAAATCGCCAGCACTCGAGCTCAAAAGAAACCATCATTCCTGGGAGTTTCAAAAAGAAAAAAGACATGGGATTGGAATTTAAATGATACTGTATAACATTATGGTAACAGTAAATTCCAGTTTAAAAGAGTTTTGAATTGTATTAAAAGCCCTTTTCATACTACTGAACTGAAGTGCGGCTAATTTAGTACGACGCTTAGAACCACGTCGAGCCAGAGTGGTGTAGCATGACTGCCTTTGTCAAGAAAATAAGTTGCAAGTGAGGTGACGTGAAATTGAAGTTAGTGAATTAGTGATAAGAAATGACCCATGTCCCACTTTGACTTAGCCACGTAGTGTCTAAAATATACGTTTTTTTAAAAATAAGAACCAGTAAATTAAGCCGAGGCTTATTGTTCTCAAGGTTTTGGCGATTTGGGCCTCAAATTGTTCTTATATCTATGAATGTTTAAATCGAAGAAAAACTAAGCCAAAATTGTTGCGTTTTTTATGACTGTATTGGGAAACGAGTTTGGTCAATTTATTCCTCCAGATTTATCGTGCATTCGCCGACATTTTCCTCGAGACGATTTTCAGTGATCATTAACTGCGGAGCATTTCGTGTTTATTCTTTAATGTTCAGTTAAAGATCAAAGTTCAGTAAACTTTTCGAAAAAAAACTAGGTATCGAGCCCGAGCCTCAGCTTGTTCTCAAATAGTTCTTAAACTCTGGCCAATCTGAACCTCGTTGTTCTTCAAAAGTTGTTCTTGTAAAAAAACGTGTAACGTCTAAAATTTATATTTCGGTTCATGCGTAACTGTAAAGCCAACAATAACAAAAACTAGGTCAATAAGTAAGTTTTCTCGATCAGAATGGACAAGCGGCCGGAACTTGAACAGAGTTCTAGAAAGTATGGGATTGGAACATGATGCAGCAATGGGTGGCTACGAATATAGTTTGAAGGAATTTGAAATTGTAAAAATAACTTTAAAAATCATTTTATATCCAGAGAGAATCCTGCAATCTGATTGGCTGCTGAGAAGGCAGGAATATATCGTATATCGTACGAACAGAGCCTAGCGAGTATTTTTTACCACAATACTGAGGCTTAACATTTTCCTTTTGCTTGGTCTTCTCTGGAAAATCTGAGACCTCGATCTTCCCTACGCTTGGTCTTAGGTATCCCTGCTGTGAAGACCTCGCAATCGGTTAGAAAATGACTTGTTTATAACATGGAAAAAACACCTAAAAAGTTTCAGAGCAGTTTCAGGTTTTGAATGTCACACGCGCACCACACCAGCAAAACGCCACGCGCATCACGCTGTCGAAAACAAATAACATACTTCAGGATTTTTAAAACCCCTTTTATTTTGCACTGAATTATTTTTTATGCAAAAAATCAGTACTACTCTAAGCCCATCAGAATAGAGAGTTTTTTTATGTATGTTATCAATAAGCTAGGCTTTCCAAGCGATACTCGCCAGTTCTATAGAGCACAGAACTACAGTGATCTAGTTAAGAATCAGCATCATTGGTTAAATGACTGGATATTGAATGAAACTCATCCGATTTTAGTCAAGTGGCCATAAAATCAACGACTGTTTAGGTCCCGAACTATTTGGTATCAATATCAATCCATATGTAGTAAACTGGATTACTAGCGTCTAGAGCTTTGCAGAATCATACAAGCTACATGTAACAAACAAAAGCAACGAGGCTTGTAATAGTTAGAACAAAGACATCTATGAGAAAAAATTCACACTCCAGTGTATTACACCTTTTGACACACTCAACCGAAAGTATCGGTGCATCTTATGCCTGAGCTGGGACACGAACCCGCGTCTCCTGTATTCTAGTCAGTTGATGACCACTACACCATCGATCGGGTATTCTCCATGCTGGCAATATTGCAAATAAGCGAAGTGTATTTGGCCGTACATGGGTCGCCCATTTGCCCTATATTTTCTTCGTTTTTAATTTTTTTTGTACCTAAGTAGCATAGTTACTAATTCCATAAACGTTTGTCGGGGACGGGGGATATATTTGATCCCGTCGGAAAACTGATAAAGATTTTTTTTGCAGGGAACGATAACTCAGCTTTTGACAAAAGATGGGAAATTGGTTCGGTTCGACCTGCGGAACGTAAGTATTTTCTAGCAAGCGATTGAATCAACTTTTGGCTGATAAGTTATTTTTTAAAATCATTTGTATCCTTCACATCAGAAAAAATTAACTGGTTAAATCTACCGTTTTGCTTTAATAAAATACTCCTTCAACAATCGTGGGTTTGCTACTGGACCCACAAAGATCTAGCCACTGAATTATTTTATTATTATTATTATTATTATTATTATTATTATTATTATCATTATCATAATTATTATTATTACTATTATTATCTTTACTATTGTTATCATAATTATTATGAAGCAGTATAAAAAGTATGAGTGCTATACTATCAGACACCAATAGGGCGCTTAACACGTAACCTAAAGGTCAAGAAGGAATAAAAGTAAAGGTCAAGGAGGAATACTAGAGCTAACTGACTAATAATCTCTAAAGAAAAAACTAGATTAATGAAATATATAGAAAACCTAAAATATCAACAAAAAAGAACTCTCTAACAGTTCACATGTGCCGCTTCCCACCACCTCCCCCGACAAAATTAGGTTTCTAAAAATGCCATTGTTTTGACTTCTTCCCCTACAAAATTTCCAAAAAAATGGATTTTTTCCTGTTATGACGTCATAATGACGTCATGATGTAAAAAAAACATTACAAAAGACAACGAGACAACGACAAAAGAGTAAGCTCATAAAGATCTAACGTTGGTAACCATAGCTTTTATTGCCTCAATTGATTCAAACCTGTCTTACTCAGATAGCAATTTTCATTCAGTAGAATCAATAGTGAATAATGAACTTAGTAACATTCAGGAATGGTTATGTGCTAACCGATTGTCTCTGAACAAAAACAAAACAAAATACGTTCTATTTCTCCCCGCGCAAATACTTTATCGCTACACACAATAATAAACAAATTACCCAAGCAAAATCTATTAAAAACCTGGGAGTTCTGATAGACTCACACTTAAACTCGAAAGAACACACACTAAACGTGTCCAAAAAACTGTCAAGAAGTATCGGCTTTATTTGTAAAATCGGGCATGCATGTTGTAAGCTCTAAGATTCTAACTCAGCTCTTCTATACTATTATCTATCCATTTCTTGCATATGGTTGTATAACCTGGAGTAGCAACTTACGCTACAAATATTAAACCTATTGAAATTTTACAGGAAAGACGTATTTGGATTATTACCTTTGCAAAATTTGTCGCTCACACAACCCCTCCCTTTTCGAGACTCCATCTTTTGAAATTGCAAGATATCATCACTGTGCACGTCGTGTTTTATGTATAATTACTCAAAGTCAAATCTTCCAAAGACCTTTATCATCTTCTTCACTGCAGTCAACAAAAACATGCTTATGACACACGCCTAGCTTGTAAGTCTTCCTTCGAGTTACGAAAAATTAGAACAAACTATGGAAAATTTACCGTTCGATTTCTTTGTCCAAAAGTTTGGAATGACATTGATGAATCACTGAAAACTTTGAGTTACCGTAGTTTTAAACCGGAACTAGTACTCAAAGTTAATTTTCTAATTTCATATAATTCGGATAGTTTATAACGACTAACCTAATTTTTTTTTATCAAACCATGCACTTCAATTAAGGTATTTTGTGTAAGAGTAGTATTTTAGTTTAACCTTATTTTTATTTTGACAAACCTGTCTTCCTCGATGCACAATATTTTCATTCAATCTCAAAATAAAATGGGCATCCGATTAGTTTAGCTTTTACAGGTTTTTCGGAAGTCCAACCACTGCAAATTAGTTTAATTTCTTTCTTTTTATTATATAGAGGATCCAAAGTGGAAATATGTTGTTGTTGTTGTTGTCTCGAAGTTACATAATTTACACGCCCCCCCCCCATTCCCCCAATTCGAGCAAAGACCCAAAAAGGGTTAAGAAAAAGACAATATGGAAGCGCAGAAGCGTGGCCACAAACTGTACACATATGCCTGGCGTGCAAAAAAGGAGAATCAGCTTTGACTGGACTGAAAGAGGCAATAACTGGAACCTTATTGTACACACTTTTAGGAGGACCCCTGAGCACGATAAGAAGTACAATATAATGGCACCTTTCAGTAAGGTGAAAAATGGATACCTGAAGCCTGAAGGCCAGAGAGGAAGCAACACCATTTTGATGGCTAATGGCGTGGGAGGAACAGGCATCGATTCTAATTTGTGTGAGTGGCATAACAATTTTTGAGAAGGGAAAATGGGTTGTTCACTGTAAGGTACCGTTTTAATATGTTACACGTTGCGCATAAGCTTTATACACAAGGTTTAATTTCGCACATGTATAAAAAATTAATAATAATAATAATAATAATAATAATAACAATAATAACAAACTATTAAAATTAATTATTATAAAAATAATTATTAAAAAATGATAATATTGATAAAAAATAATAATAATTATAATAACAGTAATAGAATACTTATAAAGCCCTTTATTGCAGGCTTCTAAGGCGTTATTTCAAAGTTTTGGATTTAAAAAAACTGATATTCTAAATTGTTCAGAACAATTAATTAATATGCTGCAACC
>JAOBAT010087594.1:0-18160 GCA_026413305.1 Hydrozoanthus tunicans
TCAAGCTTAAAAAAAGGGATTACAAGAACATAAAAGTAATATAATAATAATAATAATAATAATAATAATTTTAAGTAAGATCGATTTAGAAAAACCTATCTAAAAAGTCTAAGTTTATAATAATAATAATAATAATAATAATAATAATGATAATTTTAAGTAAGATCGATTTAGAAAACGTTTTAAGAATAAAAACTAACAACAATATCCGACGTTTTCGAGTCAAACATGACTCGCAGTTTAAATATAACCGGCGATGATGATGATGATGATGATAATAATAATAATAATAATAATAATAATAATAATAATAATTTAATTTCGTATAGCGCAGCAAATCATAAGTAGATGCTCTTGCGCGTTTACAGAATTCATAAAACTTACAGAATAAAAACGATATGCATGAAACAAGTAAATGAAATACAAAGAATTACTTATTATTAAAACAGATTAATTGGGTTTAAATAAAAATGAGTTAATTAAATAATTTATAGTTTAAACGCTATCTTAAAAAAGTGAGACTTAAGACGTTTCTTAAAAGAGTTAATGTTGGTGGCGGAACTAACTTCATTTGGAAGGTTGTTCCAGAGTGCGAGTGCAGCTGCAGTGAAACTGCGATCACCAAGTGTGCATAGTGTTTTTATCCTTGATTGCTGCAGTTGAATCTCGCTATTTGATCTTAAGTTATAACTGCATTTGTTTTTGCGTGTTAAAAGTTTGGTAAGATATTCGGGTGCAATTAGTCCATGAATGGCCTTAACAGTGATGAGTAAAACTTAAAATTTAAGCGATGTCTAACTGGGAGCCAACATAACCAGGAAGTTATTTCCACAGAAAAACCTCGAGCACATCAAATTTTTGTTTTCTTATCTAAAAGAACATGTTTTTTGCGGCTACGAGAACAGCCTTTTTAAAAAATTTATTTATTTATTTATTTATTTATTCTCTACATTTGGGACATGTGTGATGGGAAAGCCGTCATGCACGCCGTTGGTGTTTTCTATATACATTAGCAAACCAAAGTATTTTGTAAAAATAGAAAAAAACATATACTACAAAAGGGGAAATCGTGCAAAATCAGGTATTAGTGAAAAACATGAGTTTGTTTTCCGTCTTTCTCGGCAGCAAATTTTTCTAAACTGTAAAGGTTCTTTAATTTTTGTATAAAACCCGTTTTTTCGGTGTTTTTCTAATTGGCCTTGTAATGAAAAGTAAATTGTTTAGCACAAAGACAGATTAAAACTACTAAGAGAACAACCTACTGAATATTTTCTGTCTTTGTTTGTTTTTGAGATGGAAACTAACCACGAAGCTTAACTTGAACTAAACGAAAAAGCAAACCAACCCTGCATGATCGAAGAGGGCGAATCAGAAGCCCGTCTTCTTTGACGTTGTCGGCCTCGATGCTTATCAAATATGGAGTTCAACTCTCTTGCTGGGTTTGCAGACCTGCCAAGTCTCGCAGTTTTCCCGCGAGTCTCACGATTTTTGATACTTCCTCACGATCTCCCGACAATGGCCGGAAATCTCACGAGTTTTGTAGAAAAATTCAAGTAAAGAGTGGAGCTCTAAAATATCGCAATAAGCAGTTTTTTTTTGGCGTTGCTCGTGCTGCCAAAAACACAAAAGATGTCTCTTTCTGTATATAAAATCGCCATGGTCTTGTACATCTATTTTTCTTCACCATGACAAAGTCGAAGTGAGCTGTGTCCGCGATGCCACCCGATGGAAAATCGTATCGCGCAAGTAGGTCGACCTTGCCACAAATGTAGGCCGTCTGAAGATGTGCTGCAGTCACGTCCGCTTACAATGAGAAATATGAACATTAGCTGTATAACTAATGACGATTTAGAAGTTTATACCGATTATAAGCAAATAATGAACAGAAAATTTACGCTATAACAGGGGCAATTACCAAAAAAGTAGCACTTTTTTTTGAAATCTCACAATTTTTTTTCCAAGTCCCACCGGGTTATTTTTGCTGGCTCTCACGTTAGGTTTTTTTACCTTTAGGGGTTGGCAGGCCACGGTCGAGAATAACAAGTTTAGTTTATCATACTCACTCAATTCACTTCTTGTGTTGTGTTTCAGAGTCAACTAGAAGCCGCCTTGAAGCAGAACAAAGAGTTGATAGTCACAATCCAATATTTGTTGAATCAAGTACAGTCGCAACATTCACAACACAGCTCTGTTAACACTAACTTTGCTGGTTTGAACAGAAGCGATTTAACGCCAACTCATTTCCAGCCCCAGTCATCGACACCCTCGGCTCTTGTAAGAGAGGGGACTGGCACTAGAACTGAGCCATTGTTACCCACAATTTTACCGCCGCCAGGCAACACGAGCTCCGCCGTATTTTCAGATGGTGGCAGAAGAACTGCCACGCCATCTACACCAGTTAGTAACGGCGTACAAATCCCACTTGTGGACTTGAAAGACAGTGAAATGGTCGAACCTAGAAAATCCGAGCCTTTACCGCAACAATTTTTGCAGTTTGCGTTTGACCAGTCCAGCGTCTCTGACCGTTTTGATACATCATCACATCGAAGCTCGACCTCGTTAGCAAGTGAACTTAGTCACACAACAAACGACGCGGCTAAAAGTCAGGGAGGGACTCCCAAACACGGGGGCACTCCTTTAAGTACCTCCGTACTACGAAACGGGAAAAGCACTTTGAATGGAACTTGAAAAAATGACATAATTTTACGGATGTTAAGACCAAGGGTTGCGGAATAGTTGGATCAGTGTTTGGATGATTTTTACCAGAAACTTAGCGTTTTATAATACTTTTAACAATGAAAAAGAGCTCATTGTGAATAAGGAAATGGAAGAGACAACGAGCTGTGAAGTACCGGTATTTGATCATGCACGTCAGATAAAAGATGACCCTTGTTCCAATGTATTTACAACTGTGTCCACCATCTCCAAGTGTGTTGAGTTGTAATATCAAGTACCAGTCCAGCTTTGTGATCTTAAAAAACTTTGCATTTTTAAATTCGAATTTTTCAAAAACAATCGTACATCTGGTTTGTTTAATTCACGCGCTAATTACCCGAATATTTACAATGTGGTGGTGATCACCGGAAATTTAGAAAATTATTTTTTTGCTGTAAGAATTGTTTTTACAGAGAAACTGAGTGCAACGTAAATTCGCTTTCTCAATTTTATTTTCTTTCATCAGTTTTATGATGAATATTGATCAAACATAAAAATGAATGGGATTTATTTGATTTCAAGCCAATCCCATACAGTTTACAGCGATATGATGTTTTAGTTTTTATAACGAAAACCAAATAAAAAGCTTCTTTTCAACCATAATACTAGAGTGGTACTAAATTGATTATTTATTTAATATAGTTTTATCAGCTTTTCTACAAAAATAACAGGTGAAAAGTAATCAAATGGTCCGTTCTTGGTATTGCCCGTTTAATAGCCCGTGCAGCAGGCGCAAGGGATTGGGGAGAGTAATCCAAACTATCCTCATTCTTTCCAGTCTCTACGTCCGACCGTCTTGCTATGCATACAACGGAGGTGGTAGGGATCACGTGCATGAAGAATATATTATTTAGAACGAATGTTTTCGATTAATTGTAACTGAAGAGAACTCTCCATGAATTTTTATTTAACTGCAGCTGCCAACCCAAGCAAGAGCCCGCCTAAGAAAAGTTTTTGTGCGGTCAGATTGCGTGTTTATGTGCGAGTCAATTTCAAACGCGAGCATACTCCCCGGCCAAACCATAGGAGATTGGTCCCAGGGGGCTGGGCATTTGGCAGTTAGCTTTTGGCAGTATCTCGGCAGTGTTTCCGATACTGCTCAGAAGTCAAGATTTTCTAACACCAGTCATTTTGGAATAAAAAGAACATTTAACGACCATTAAACAAGAAAACCATTTCGTGACCCTAACAGTTCACCATTAGACCATATGGCTGGTCATTCTCGACTCACGTGTATATATGCCACAAGAAGAAGGAACAAAAAACAATTTCTATAAGTGATGGGAGTAAAGCACAGTAGATGCACAATGTTCTGTTTAGTTTCTGTTCCCGCTGTTTTATCCAGTTCCTTTGAGCCGGAACAGTTGTTTATTAGAAATTGACAACTTACGCTCTCGGCTGGATTTGACTCGCACATTAAAAGAAAAGTTTATCCCTTATTGTACCAACTTTGTGTGGTCACAATTTTTATCAATGGCTCGGTTTAAAGCAAATTGGTAAAGTTTTAACATTTTTGTAGCAAACTCGGAAATGCAAAAATCGAAATTTTGTTTGATTGAAAAAACTAAAGGATCACTCAAAACACATGAAAACAGTTTGTTTCGCGATCCCATTAGCACAGATAAAATCTGTAATTACTTTGTTACACTCGAAACCCTTAAAACCGCCTTCTTGTTTGCACACTGCAAGCACGTGTGATTTTTTTAATTAAGTTGAAAAGGCAGTTTAAGTTCAGCAGCACGGAATTTTCAAATGCTTTGTAGAGCAATTTATGACTCGTAGCGATTTTCTTTTTTTTAACGAGGGAAAGTCTCCAGGAGAGTTTGGAGACACGCTTCCCCAGGAATTCTTGTGTATTCTGGGGGTATTTTGAGAAAAACCTGATGGTTTAACTTTTATAATTTTCGCCGAAGATCGACAGTTTTTTCAAGGTTTTAAATCTTGTTGAATGTGATAAGGGCTGCTGTCGCCAATTACCATTTGAACTATCAAATTTCTCACTAACTAGCTTTGAACGAAGCTCACTACCCCTACACGACATACCACAAATGGTATGATCACTGGCCAAGAATTGGTGATTAAAAACGATTCCTTCCTTCAAAAAATACATTTTTAAACTTTGTTTCCTTAAATACTGATCAAAATTTTTTTTTATTAGGTCAAAAGCAGTGCGGTGATCGAATAGCTAGCACACGTGACTTGACATCGATGTCACACCAGTTTCTCAAAACGTCCCAAGACTGGTCATCAATAAATTCATCCCCAAATTCACAGTAAACTTTTCGTGTTTTTTTCTTATGGAATGATGATAGAAGTCTTTTGCTTTTCGGGGAAAAAACAAAATGGGGGAGACTGGGTAGGAAAGAAGGATTACAAAATGACCTCCCTCCTTTCAGGTCCCCCTTATCTTTTTCCCCCGTACCCCCTCCCTCTAGTTTTCAGCACTAAACTCCAAATTTCAATAAATGTTCGGTACGAATGGTGTTTATATTAATAAGTGCGCTAAATTGTCTGAATGGCTTTAATTTAACGAAAATCGATACTAAAGCCCGACTTTATTTATTTCAATATACTCTCTTTACTTACGACGGGAGGCGAAGACTATAAATAGAAGCGTTTTTAAGACAATTTAAATTACCTTTTAAAATGTACAAATATACCATAAATGTTTTCGTTTCAAAGTCGGTTTGCAAGTCATAAATATATGTGACGACAAAAAATCTGAAACTGGGCAGCAATGAACCCCGTTATTTCGAAGCCCCGTTGTTCGAACCAATATTCATTTCACTTGGTTTAGCTGTAATTTCTATCTCCTGCTACTTCAAACTGTTTTATTGTTCCCTTTGGAGCTTCGAACCAATGGGATTCAACTCTTGTTTCGGTTGATATCATCCCGTAACTGTCATGTAGATGAAACTCAGTGTCAGCGATTAAAGTTTATCTTTCTGGCACTGTTTAAGTGAACTTTGTATTGTTTTTCTCTGGGAGCCGTTTTAAAGATCAAAGTTCACACTTTCAAGACCAAACCGACTCGTTTTAAGTTGATACTGTAAGGAGTTGTTAGATGCTTGTAACTTTAGAATTTCATTCTACTTTTGTAAAAGTGTTATTTACTTGCAGAACTGTTATTCACTACTTTGTTTCATTGAATAAAAGTTACTTGTTCAGCGCTAATGCAGCCTGAAAGTGCTGTGATTAAACAACACTTATTGACCAATCACAAGATCTTGACAACGAAAACTCAGACCAAAAGATCGACATACACCACAAGGCTGAGGTCTGAGATTTTCCCAGAAATACCATGCGAATGGGGTAAATAAGATATTTATCAAATGGGTATCAGTTTTCAAATTTAGCTGGAAATTTTAAAAGGGAAAGCGAATTATAATAGTGTGGTAAAATTTATGTGAGCAGCCGTTACTGCCCTCTGATGAGCCAATCAGATTGCAGGATTATGTCTAGCTATATAATAACTACAACATATTCTAGCTTTATCAATTCTATGGCATCTCAATTATCTCGTCCAGTATTCACATCCATTCACTATATCTCTGATGCCATAGAAGAGTGTAAGTTTAAATATAGTAAGTTGTTCACAATACTATCTAGCTGCATTAACCACACAATGCTAATCAAAGACTAACTACCTTTGTAATTTTTGACCTTTTGCTCACTTATAAAGCAAAAATAATCTTTTGTAAATTTAAACTAGCTCTTGTATCAGCAACTAGAAGTTTATCATTCAAATGATCCTATCAAAACAAAAAAAGATACAGCTGTTACTGAGTCAGCCCTGATTCCGTGGTTCCCATTAAAACTTGACTGACACCTATAGTCTTGAATTATGACCAGTTCAGCCTGTTTAAGGCTGGGCAGAGAACCTTTTCATAAAAAGAGATGCCTGTTTGGGGTTCACGTGTCTGAAGGGTTTTGAGGGATTACCAGTAATGCTTGTAGAGGGCTTGGCTGATGATCTCTTTAAAGGAATAGATTCCTTTATTGGATGAGTGTGTCACTAAAGCTTTAAAGTTCCTATGACATGAAATATTTTCGTACATCAGCTGAAAGACTTTGCTAAATGATGAATAGTGGTGACAAACTTTTGTCCAAATCTTTTATGGTTCTCCAGATATTAACTTTTAATGTTTTGATGATGTTAGTTGATGCAACAAAACATTTCAAGTCATAAACTCTTTAAGAGATTGCAAGGACTGCCTCTTGAGGATTGGGATGGCGACCTCTTCAGTCATGAGTCAAGATTCCTTTTTGAGATGGGCAAGTCAGTACCTAGTACAAACAGTCTCTTAAATAGCTGGGTAGACTCTGCTTGGATCAAGTATCAGTGGCTTGCAGGCTGAATGTACTCTAATGGACTTTGTGATGCTGTTGAAAGTGGTGAAATTGAGGACATCTGGTCTGTCGAGGCTGATCCGGGCGTAGTTGGATTAGCACTGGCGATGCGGTCAACCAAAGTTGCATGGAGGTCATGAAGAATATCTGAACTCTGAAAATAAGTTTGTTGAAAGTTAATTGACAAACACCAAACTACAGTTGGATGACAATTATTATTATCATCATTATTATTATTATAGTTGGTGGTGCAGTGGCCGTGCGGTTAGCATGTTCCGCTTGTAATCTTTAAGTCACACGTTCAAGCCCCAGTCAGATCACTGTGTTGTGTTTCCTTGAACAGGACACTTTGCCTGACTTTGTTCCAGTTGACTCAGCTGTATAAAATTGAGTACCAGTTCTGCTGGGGGCTAACCTGTGTTAGATTAGTGTCCTGTCCAGAGGGAGTCAAAGACTCTCATCCGCTTAACACTACAGAAACTGGAAATATGTGCCGGCCTAATGGACCAGTAGGCTTGAGAAAGGATTTAGCTTTTTTAATTATCATTATTAGGGCTCCGAAAATTTGATTGCCTTTTCAATTATGCATATACAGGGCTATCTTAGCAATCAAATTCAACCAACCAAAAGCTAGTGCCAACAGTCAACTTACCTCACTTGCTGGTTGTGAAGCAGTCAAGATCTGTATAACCTTTTGCGAATCCATCTTGGGAAACACATACGACAATAGCCTCAAAAGGTGCCGTATAACATTCTCCTGGGGTCCCAGTGCCAGGAGAAACTTGTCAAATACCAGCTCACAGAAGTCTGGGTTGGTGAACTCATCCTGCCACAACCCAAGTGATGCCACGAGGGAATGCAGCTTGATATCTTCTACTTGCCGCTCCCGACAAGGCAAGACGTACCATGGAAGAATGCGAAAAAATGTGTACCTGCCAAATGGAATACATTTTGCTTGTGACTGTTCATGCAACAAATACCTGTATTACTGGCTTCTTGGATAAATATGTTAAAACGGAGCTCCTCAGTCTGGGTCCTACAACTATATATTAATAATAATTATATCATTTTAAAACCTAATAATTAGGTTACAAAACCTGGGTTTTGCGACCATCCAAAAGTAACAAAGACCATAAATAAAAATTAACAAATAAGAGGCCATACATATAATTATTGTAAATACTCTCACATGTATAACTTGCTGTTTGCCCAGATTTTGGAGTACTTGTAACATCAAGTAGTTTAACTTTCTTGTAAAATTGATCTAATGACTTCAAGGGGTCAAATTTTTTGAGAACAAATTCCAACAACTACTACTGTTTAAGGATCTGGAAACAAGTGTGTATCTAAAAGGTTACTCAAATTGTAATAAAGTTTGGTCTAGTTATCTAAAGGAAAGGTAAAGAAAACAATTATTCATTTACTGGTCCAACTAACAAAGTCATCTTTTGGCTTACATTTATACAAAATGTTCTTGTCATCCTTTTGGCGTATCTCTAAACCGAGAGTACCCCTGACAAATGCTAGGCTTTGTTTCTCAGTATGATAACACTCGCATAAAAGAACACTTGTTTTGGGGTTCAGGCTGATCTTGTTCTTATTTATCACAACATTTGAGCTAAATCAGCCTGAGAGTGTTCTCCAAAAACTATTAATACTGAACAAGATTACCAACACTGAACAGTTGAAATAATGTTCAAAAAAAAAATTTTTATCATTGAGCGGATGGAACTCATGGGCAGCAGAACTGGGGGGACTCAGGGGCACTGGCTGCCACAATAAATTGGTTGGGCAGGGCCAGGCCCCCCCCCCATTAATTTCTGGCTAACAACAACAACCTTTTGAAAAGGAACCTCAGCTCTATTACAACTGCTACAACTTCCACACTGCGTCCCCCAAATCTTTTTTTTACCTCCGCCACCCATGGAACTAACTTCAGCATCAAGGCAAATTAATACTTATTGGGGAGATGTAGCAGTTTTGGTGATACACAACTAGAACTTCAACAAAAGGCAAGCAAATTCAAAATGCATTAGTCCTCCTTCCCTCCCCCTTATATCATGTACAATAACTAAGGACTAGTCCCCAATTTGTGAAATCCTACAGCTTTTTATATAAGAACAAGTTTCATTTTTTAGGGTGAATGTGTTTTAATGTCCATGGTAGCCTGAGTGTTCTTAAAGGAATCCTCTTATTGGTCTCAAACAAATCTTTTATTTAGTCTAAGTCCGCATCAGCAGCTCAAACTTGATAACTCTGTGCATATAACTGCTGCCTGGTTAGCCTAGTTGGTAAGGCACCAGTCTTTCGTGCGGAAGGCCCGGGTTCGATTCCAGGTGCTGGACCTTCACTCAAAGTCTTAAAACAACTGAGGAGAAGGTGCTGCCTTTGCCTTAACATCTGCAAACAGTTAGACCTTTGCGTCTTCTCAGATAAGGACGTTAAACCGTAGGCCCAGTCTCTTGATCTCCTATCGGGGGTCTTAAAAGAACCCACATCACTCATCGAAAAAGAATAGGGTGATCCTGGTGTTGTGGTCTGTCTTCTACTAACTGAGGGCAACTCTTACTGAACATTACCGTGAGCCTTATATAGCGGACTATCTAAGACCCTCAATACCAGAGTCACCTGTAAATCATTGTTAAGCGCCTTTGATCATATCCACATGGAAAAGAGCGCGATATAAATGCTAAACATTATCATCATCATTATCATTATTATTATTATTATTATTATTATTATAACTCATTTCAAGCAACTTAGTTTGATCAGTTTTTTTGTTTGAATTTCTTGCATGCTGCCATTTTGATTTGTGACATAACTTGATTGCACTGCCAGTCTCCATTTGGGACTAATACAACGGCAATGAATGAGGTCTGGCACTGCAACCATGTTGCGTCACAATTTAAAATGGCAGCATGAGGTAAATTCGAACTTGAAAACTGATGAAAACAAATAATTGCTTGGCACAACCTATCTAATTTGCATATTTGAAAAACCTTGATATCTCAGCAACCAAAAGAGTTATTTTAATGAAATAAATGACATTCATTTTTCTTGTTTTTCGACATACTTTCTAATACTCTAAGTTCCTCGATTCCGATATATACACTTTAAGTTATATGAAGTTATATTTGAGATCAATAATATCATACACTGGAGGATTCCTTGCAGGTATTTACTGTCTATAACTACATACCTGTCTTTTTGCTTTATTACATGTAACAGGAAATACCACGCCAGTGAGAATGCAATAGGATTCATAGTAATAGTGTCAACAAACATTGTCTGCATTTGCTCACTGTCAAGTTGCATGTTTCGTTCATCATCTGGGAGCCTGGGTACCAGGGCATGCAAAGCAGTGTCGACCATCAGCCCCATCAACAATGGTAAAAACCTGCCAGGCAGGTCTTCTTCCTTAAACATCAAAACAAACTGTGATTTAGTTCAAAACCAAGAATGATTCTCTGGTTAAAAAACTAAAATACAAGCTTTTGGTATCCTTTTTGTGGTCTTTGTAAGGCAAAAATGAGTTACGAATTAGAAGCAGAGAATGCTAATTTAACTTTTAAACATCAAAACATATTGTGATTTAGTTCAAAACCAAGATATTCTCTGGTTAAAAAACTAAAAAATAAAAGCTTTAAGCATTCTTTTTGTGGTCTTCATAAGGCAAAAATGAGTTACGAATTAGAAGCAGAGAATGTTAATTTAACTGTTATTTTAAAAGAGACTTTTTGATTAACATGCTAAATCCCTTTTACAAAATTTTTAATCTCAAATATTGCATTTGTAGCAGTCTGACAAGTTCACTCAATCTTGGTTGTCAGCTCATATACCATACTGTAACAAATTGACCATATGTGGAAACTGCAAAACTCAAATAAAGTTCTGAATAATGTTTAGCTGTCATTTCAAGAACCAATAGGTTTTCAATACTCAAGAATCTTAGTTAAACAACTACCCCATCATGCTTGCTGATTTTGAGTTGAATTGTAGCTAACTCTGCACTTCATGTCTCTTTGGCCATTTACCATCTCATATCCAACATGTACTCTTGGAATAATAATATTGTTACATATCCTTGTATTGATGCCTAATGGCTGGTATACCAAGAGCGACACATATACTTTTGTGATATATTCACTGCTTTAATTTCTATGTATCAAGTCTAATCTCTGGGCTACTACAGTTGCATTATGTGCAACTTTAACTTCATTCTATTCTCAGCAGTAGGGAGTAACATCAGGGCCAGTTAAATCAAACAACAAAAAATCTAAAGTTTAAACAAATGTTTAATTGCAACAAGTTAAAAACAAAATTTAATAATATCAAATTAAATATGATAGAAAAATATTAAAACTTTTACAGAAATAAAACTAGAAAGCAACTCATTAATAGGGGTCAAATTGCTTTGTGTAAACATAAGACTAACCTGTGGGGCTTCTCTGAAAGTTTGGCTGTCAATCATTTTCCATGCTCCAAGGCCGAGGTTGAGTAAATGTAGCAAAAAGGTAATGTCTCCACTTGACTAAGGATCACAGAATCAATATTATTACAATTTAAACGTAAACATGCAGTAATTTGAGAGATTACCTAAGTTGTTGTGCATAATTTGCAAAGTCATAACTAATGAAAAACAGTTTAAGCAGTCTGTATGAGTGTTTCATGAAGAAACAGATCTGGGTCCAGTTGTTCAAAGAGCAATTATAAGCCCTAACCTAGGGTTAAGCTTTTGATCTGTACTTACAATTCTTACAATCTGTTAAGTGATTTGGTTTGGAAATTTGTGGTTAACATGTTTGTTATGTTATTTGAAAATCTGAGCAGAGTTTGTAAGCAAAGTAAATCTTTCATTGTAAAGACATAACTGTGTGAATTTTTCATGACCGGCATTTGAACAACCAGACTTAGAACTAAAGGTGCTTAATGTCAAAAAAGCTTACATATTCTATCCCTTAAATGAAAACACAGCAAATAAACTGGCAAAGACAGACTTCACAGATGTACCATAACTGTTTATCACCTTAGTACTTCTTTCATTATTTTTAGACTCAATTTTTTTTCCATTTCATACTGACCTTTGGAAGTGATTCTGTGTTCACCAGGCGAGCTAGCAACTTAACCACACTTGTAGAAATCATATTTATAGCAAACGGGTCACATAAAATCATTGCTATGTCTCTGTAAAAAAAAAAAAAGAATACTATAAAGTAACAAATGACAAATTTCTTATTTCACTATTTTACATAAGCTTGGTAGATAATCAAACAAAATAAAAGTCAATAGCAGCCAAAATTCCAGGCAGGCATCATATGCTGTCGAGATGTCTGGCATTATTTTGTCTCACAGCAAAGTTAACACTGTTTTTGGTGATATAATCTTTTCCGAAAAATGACAACCAATTGAAATTACAGTAAGAACAAATACTCATATTCATGAGTGGAGTTAAAATAACTCATTTACCTACTCTCCTTACCCTAAACCTACCCCACTTTACTCTTAAACTACCCTACTTTAGTTACCCTAAACCTACCCTGTTTACTTACTCCACCTTACACTAAACCTACCCTACTTCAGTTACCCTTAACCTATCCTACTTTGGTTACCAAAAACCAACCCTAACTGCCTACTCAACCTTACCCTAAACCTACCCCCCTTACCAACCCCACCACACCCTACCCAACTTAATTATGTTAAACTTATCTACTTATCCTACCTTACTACAATTTACTTACCCTAAAACTTACCCTCCCAACCAACTTAAAATGAACTTACCCTAAAACTTTTTCTTCCCCTCTCTTTGCACCCTCTAAGAAGCCTTTTAGTTCTTTTATTCTTTTCCCTTCAATCATGTTATCTCTAATGCAGGCATCCAGACACCAAGTAAACTTGTGACAAGGGTCAACCTCCTTAATATCCTTAATTTCTGCATCGTGTACAGCCATCAACAATTCCGACCGCAAAGTGCAATAATGGACTTCTTTTGTCCTAAGAAACAATGTTCGGAGGAACTGCAAAACAAGATTATAAAGTTCCAACGACTTTCCAATCATTTTAGCAAGTCCTTTTATCACAGGCTTCTGTCGTCTTGTTTTCGAAGGTAGTGAGAAAAAGCTATGTGAGTTTATTTGCTCAAGGGTAAATATCAAACTGTATTTGTTCTCAATGTATTCATTCAACAAAGGGCCCACAGCATCTCCAAACAGCGGATGATGCTTAATCCAAACTTGCCTTTTCACCTCAATTTCACATTCTTTGTACAATACAGGGTCACTAGCAATTTGCTCAATACAGTCATTGGGTACTTTTGGTAAATGCTTTAGTACCGCCATGATCACAGGTCGAACCTCCGAGACGTGAATAAAAGGCAAAGCTTGGTCCAACAGCTGTTGTAACTTCTGTTCATTCAAAAGTTTTACTTGCTCAAGCAATTTCTCACGCAAGTTTTCCATAACATATTGATTGAAATCCAGTCGTCTTACATCATGCAAATCAAGAAATGGTAAAGCAGGTTGCAGTGATGGTAAAAGAATTCCGTTTTCTTGTTGAAAATTCTCGATTGTATGCACCGTGTCTTGCATGTCTGATGAAGCCTCGTTCAATGCATTCCTTATAAAATCCAATCCAGGAAGCCCCGCTTGCTCAAATCCAGCCATAACAACAATTAGTAGTTAAACTTCAAACAGGTAAACTCGTTTTGAAAAACGGACTCAACTTACTATAAAAATAACTTTGTTTTACTAGAGAAGAACTTCGCCATATTGGCGGACATCGGCCGAAGCCGAATGCGCATGGTCAGTCATGTTTTCGCAATGAATCCAGGGATTTTTATAGCGCCAAAAGATTGGCCTCGTTTTGAAGTTTCTGAGAAGTAGCCCGTGTGGGCCTGGAAACAAGTCTTCGAATCAAAATGGCGCAAGAAATGTTTGGAAATGTGTCTGAAGTGCAGAAAAAAGTTATAGAGTACGAAAACTTTATTAATGATAAACTCAAAAAGGACTTAAACGCTGTTCATAAAGCACAAGATGATATTTATTTGAAAATTGCAGAATATCTTCAGCTAAAAAATACGATACAAAGGATACAAAGTTTGAACTTGAAGGGACATGAACTGAAATCGCAAGTTGACCTAGGATGTAATTTTTTCTGTCAGGCGAAGATCCCAGACACGTCAAGAATATATGTTTGTGTTGGATATGGTTTTTTTGTAGAATTCACCTTACAAGAAGCTTTGGAGTTCATTGAAAAGAAATGCGAACAGTTGAAAGGAAAATCAGAACAACTTGGAAGAGATTCGGCGAAAATAAAAGCTCACATCAAACTGTTGTTGGAAGGATTAAGAGAATTACAGGCGCTTGGCGAAGTCAAACCTGCTGCAAAATACGTGTGGTGATAAAGGATGAACCAAGATATATTAATTTCTCTTAAGAACTAATTGATTAGATACAGTTGTCAGTAGGTCAATTAAAAAATACTTGATTAGCATTGATTTTTGCTGCCTCTCATTTTTTTATTTTTCTTCTCATGAAAACCTTAAATTAACAGTTTAATATTTGAAAATTTCTCATACTCAGACCTTTGCACTACAGTCCCAGAGCAAGGGGTGCAACCAAAGAGAAGATCAACTAAACGAATGATGAAGGCGCGATTCTCAGGGGGCATGCTTCCTTGGAAAATCTTAAAGATAAAGTTGCCTTCGACTGAAATGTAAATCAAGTAGGAAAAACCAACCTTAATACCCTTGATATTATTCACTCTTTTGATCTTCAAAACCAATTTTTACAGAAAAACAGAGGATAATGTTGCTTTTTCAAATAGTTGGTCACAACAAAAAAGTGAACCTTTGCTGTCTGTGGTGGGAGGGGAGGGTGTGTATAAGCACATCAATTAAACACCCTCCCCTCTCCCTTCAGGCCTGCATTATATATTGAACAATAAACATTTTGCACAAAAAATGTATTGACTATATCAAAAAACTGGCCGGCACCAAATTCAGCACATCAGTAATGGTAAAGTTTTGTAAACACTCCCCAAGAACTAATATAGATATAGAGTTTTGAAACGTGATCTTCTGTCCTTGTTTTTTACAGAGAAATCTGTGGGGGAAACATGGAAATGAGGCTGTTTTGGCACCAACCCCTTTAACTATACATCTAGTGCAAAAACGATGTGGGTGACTTGATGAAGTTGTCATTTCTCCCTACATTATCCCTATTATCTTTTGAGAATCATTGGGAGATTTTAACATTTCATACTAAGTCACTTACATCATTTTTGTGCTAGACCCTTCATCTGTTTGGGTCCAATCTTTATGAATCTTTGTAGCCTTACTAGTATTAATGTGCAGATATGCAGTAAATAAAGGAGTGCACGTAATTGGGCATTCGCTGAAGGACTTGTCTTAACTTCTTCAGTTTGCAAGTTTGCTAAAACACTGGACTGCAAGCAGACCAATAGCTTCACATTTTAAAACCCTAAAAAATACCAGGCTCTTGGTTTAACTCAGGATTTCTTTTAACAAACTCTAAATGATAATTGTTACCCCTAAAAAATATCACAGTCATACCTACCATCCCAATATAGGGAGTACCCCTCCGGGCTGACAGGGTTTAAAAATGTTTGTTTCCAATGTGAGTAACCTGAAAAATGCTATCCATAGCTTGCAGACAATAGTGTACAAAAAGTTTAGAATCTGAGGGGCAAGCATCTGTAACAATAAATTTGCCAACATACATATAGTGCATTAAATAAATCACCTTAAAATATTGGCGAGTTCACCGAGCGGACCTGGGCGACATTCTCACCTGTTGCCGAAATCGTGACCCCTGGGACGAGAACAGAGTCCGGTTTTTTTCCAACACGTGCTTGTCACGCATATAGCAATGTTCAGATGACAAAGCAGTATCCAGTATTTGTTTTTTTTTTAATTTCAAAATTGATTTAATTTGCAAAGAACTTTGCTGCACTACCGCTTTTCAGTTGTGAAACTAACACGAAGTAGATATATATATATATACATTCCGGTGAAGAATGTTAAACGAACTTGTGCCTGTGGATTATTGGCAGTGACTGCTGCAGGGAGCATGCAACCAAGTTGGGTTGTTGTTATCCTGATGCCGAGATTGCAGCCATTTTTTTAAGGAAAAAACAAAATTTTGCTGTAAATAAACGAGTGGTCGAGGAGTAGCTTCAGTATGGCTTTACAGGGATTTCGTTCTGTGGTTCGTTTGTTTTCTTCGAACTGCTGGCGTCCCCTGCGAAATGATATTCTACCTTCCTCCGCGAGTTTGTGTATAAGACATCGATCAGACGAACCCCAAACTGTTGGCATACCGGATTTATCTCAGGAGTTTAAGGGAATGGATCCAAATTTTCCATGTCTGTTGGAAATGGCACCGAGGTAAGCGGCCGAATTTCTAATCGCGAGCGACGTACAAGCAGCGCATAGCTGCGGTTCAGCTGAATAATCAGTCCAAGATTGAAAGAGATAATTTATTTGGCCTAGGCCTGTTAATGTCTAGTAGATTTGAGGTATGATACCAACATTTAATTAAAACCTTCAAAAATCAGACGTTTTTTCTCGCCTTGGGCTTTCCAGCTAGCTAGTCACGGAATTGGTGAAATCAGCCGAAAATAGAATCTTCGCAGTGTGGTGTTTTTTAAGTAGCAGTCATTTGTCTGGACACACAAATCCACTTGAAAAGTTATGTTTTGATATATAAGCGCCCAAAAACTTCACGCGACAAAACTGTTTATTGTTACATGTTCATGTATTTCCTTTCAAGGTCATCAAAAGACTATTAAAACAAGCGGTAGTTTTCAATTTTCTTAAATAACGCGAGAAACCATATCATAATATTTTGGAATAAAGACTATTCTAAGTTTGTTTAGAAAAATAAAAATTCTCGCTCGTTAAGTCTTTTGAAGACCTGATCTGATCAGATCTATATCTTCTTAAATATTGAAAGATTATGATTTCTTGAGTTATTTAAGAAAATTGAAAACTACCGCTCATTTAGTCCGGCTTTTCACCAACATAACCCTTGGATAAAGCTATATATACAATTCTTGTACTGTAATTAATATTATCAGAACCAATTTTTTGATACTCTTATAATAATTTTGTGTTAAATACATATAATGATGACTAGCTTCTTCACCTTCCAGATCAAAGTCATGGGGAATTGATCCTGTCTACTCCAAAGTGAATTCTGGTTATAAAGTTTTCTCATACAACCAACCATTTTACTTCTTCTACAATGCCGGAGCCGTTCCAAACTTGGAAGTAGCTTATGAAACATGGGGAGAACTGAATGAAAGCAGGAGTAATGCTATTCTGCTTTGTACTGGGTTGTCAGCCTCATCACATGCTAGAAGCCATAAGGTAACAATGATACTTATTAAATTTCTTATCGTTATTGTACATGGCCAGATAGAATCATGCAATCTTCAAGTTGATTGGCTACATACTCTCAGAGGGCTGGATTATTATCTTGTTATGACCATGGGCATTACAAACTTTTTTTCTTTCTATTTCTGTTTTGTATTTCACTTTCTATTACTAAATTTTAAAAAAACATATTTATGATTAACTTAATAGTCTTCTTAACTGACTGTGAGCTAGATCAAGGTAGGAATCTAAACTTGCTATGCTTGGTACATCCTCAGTTCTAGTTTTCCCACTAAAGACTTTGCTTTGGGTCGCTTTGCGTAAAAACATATGTCAGTTTTGAAGCAAATTATTGTTCATGTGTAGAGTTCATTACTTGTTATACTTACATACATTGTCGGATTTCTCTAAATCTTTTTTTAGCCTTTCTAGTGTTAGTTTGCTGGGCTTAAAAATGAAAGTTTTCCTTTTCATAATTAATTTACTTTAAATATGTTGTAAACAGGACAATCCAACTCCCGGATGGTGGGAGAAGTACATTGGCCCAGGGTGTGCCCTTGATACTGACAAGTTTTTCATTGTCTGTGCCAATGTTGTTGGTGGTTGTTATGGAACAAGGTAACTTTAAGTTTAATTTATTTTAACATCTTCACTGACTGTAGTTTAAAATGAATCCTTTCTCGAGCCTTAGTGGCTCATATA
>JAOBAT010087605.1:0-18158 GCA_026413305.1 Hydrozoanthus tunicans
ACTACTACTACTACTACTACTACTACTACTACTACTACTACTACTACTACTACTACTACTACTACTACTACTATACTGCTACTATTACTACTAGCCTAGTACTACTATTAATACTAGTACTGCTACTTCTACTGCTATTAGTGCCGAACCCCCTCTCGATCTGGGGAGTTATTGTGATTAATCGGTAATCAGAAACCAGTACTAGTGTAGGCCATCTTGATAGAAATATTAGGCAATGTTGTTTTAAGAACAATAACATCTAACTTTTTCGAAATTTTCGCTGTTTGGTATATCTCCCTGAGCCCATCAGATTGCTAAACATATTCCCTCCCCTCCACCCCTTTAGACATGACGCACATGGAAGCTCACGTTTCTTCAATCTAATCTAATCTAACAAAAAGTGTTGCCCAAAAGGTTGCGCTGATCTAGAATACACTTTAAAAGTGGTATTATCGAATTAAACGAATACCAAACTCGCGTCAACAAGATGCCCGTGTATATCAAACGATTTGTGTTAACACCGTGCAAAATGTATCGGGCTATTAAATCATTTACCAATTAACTTCCACGACAGCTGCCACAATCGAGTAATTAGTGTTTCTATACAAGCTTCTTTGCATTTTCCGTAATATGGTTGAGTTTATCGAAATTGTAAAATTTCAAAAAAAAAACGGTCACTCTTATCTATTCAGTTGAACCAATTTTTTGAAAAAGACGCAAATGCCTTTTAGTTATATCATCGTGAATTCACGATATGGCTATAATCAAATAACTTCTTGAAATAGGATCATAGGGTTTAACGTAAACATACATGATGATTAAACCAAACTTAAACAGAAAAAAGCCTACATTTGACTTCACTTAAAGCATTATTTGAGTATTTCAATTTTTGTCTCAATGCGAAAATGAACGAGTTAATCATCTCGCAGTCTTCAGGAACTAAATTGTCACAATTCGAGACAGAAAAAAGAAATCACTTTAAACTGCTACCACAATTGGTTATTTAAACGACTTAATGAAGATTGAGAGGTTTTATTTGGTTGAACAAAAAAGAATGTTGTGATAAAAGTATTTAACTCAAAAACGCAACAAGCTACTTACAGCTGTTGTTGTTATGCTGTTGAAGTTTCCACGGTTTTCCCGAAGGCCATCTGTTGTACGAACCTCAATCTCACACTTCTGGAAAGTTTACTACGAGAAAAACAAGCAAGAAAATTGACAAATGTGTTTTTTTTTCTGAGAAATATAATTTGTAAATACACCATTGAAGGCAAATTTTCTTGATGTGAAAATCGACGGAAATCCTAATTAGAACGGACAGCGGAAACAGCTGAAGAAAAGAGCTTATAGCGAGCTTTCTTATCTGTTGGTAGTGATTTGAATGTGAGAACTAGAATTTTAGGAACTGTTCGGTGCGAAAAAGTAATGGCTACAGCGGCATGAACTTTAAAGGTGAAAGTTGACTCGGCTTTGGTTGCCGTTGGGATTACTAAGGAAGCTGACGTTTTGTGCGTCAGCCATTCGTCACAGCCATTCTTAGAGATAGTGGTTTGAATTTGATTGAGTCAAAAATTGCTCCCGGCGCAGGAAAAATTATTAAGAGGAGAAGGACGTACAGTGAAAGAAACAAACATTCGCTTGGTTGATGAGCTGCCCTAAAATTAAACCTTGCGTGGATAATATACGTGGGCTACGAGTGAGCTAAAATCTTCTCGAACTTTAAGGTATTGCTCCATCTAAAATAGTAAACAAATTTCTTTTGTCGCCATCTTGACTGACAAATACAATAGCATTTGATATACGACGACTCAAGTTCTATTTAATTGCGATAACCTTAAGCTCCCCACACAATTACTCTTTGATCTACTGGGTGATGTTCTTTTCTATGCCTCCTATAAGGCCCTTAAGAGAAAGTCTTCGAACACTTAGTGTAGTTAAACATAGTACTGTACTGAGAGACGTTACGTTTCAAGAAAACTTGGTGAGTTGATGTCCTGATACTTAATTCGCCAAGCAGATAGGCTCAAAGCAGAACGTTTGATTTTTCTAAAGGTAAGGTATGAACTTTACAAAACCTATCGGTCTATATTCTCTACTAGTATGATTTTTTAACTAACATAAGATGCTAAAAGGTTAATCCTTGAAAATGGCTCAAATTCATAAAGAAACATAAAACATACAAAAACTAGATTTTTATCAGTTTTGTAAATATACTTAGTTTGGCTGATACCGTTGCCTGAATTCGTGAAAAATGAGCTGTTTTAGATAAGACGATCGAAAAAAAAAATCTTTATGCAAATAATCTTACGGCAATTTAAGACTATTGAAGCCTGAATAAGCATTGTAATGGGGAGTTTATATTGTGTAAAGTTTTTGTTGTACATAAAGATTGGAATTATTTGGACGATGTACTATAGTACTTGAGTTAAATATTTTATAGAATACCGCAACACGCGAAAGTCAATAACTCGTCGTTGTAGTTTCCAAGCATAAAAAAGCAAGAACAAAACATAAGAACCTGCTGCTCTCATTGCCATTTTGCACTAAGACGCCTTTCTTAAACTTCTTAAAAGCAACACAAAGGTTATGTTGTGCACAACTCCAAAAAATCGACACAAGCTACTCAGTGAAGTTCCGCTCACGCGAGAGAAAAGGGCTGAGCGCGTCGTTCCCCGAGGCAAAATTCTTACAAAAATTGTCTCACGAGACCTCCAGCTTAGTTGCATCCTCTCGCGTGAGCCAGATTTTAGTAGCTTGTGTCGATTTGGAGTGTGCTTTAGGCTTTAGGAATACCCAGTTGTGCAAATCTATATTCGACTTTGGCAAATCAGTGTGTTAATTGGATACAATAAAGTGTTTCTCGTAAGCTGATTGGCTGCATTTTGGCAAACAAATCAATGCTGTTTACAGAGTTTCTCTATTTCATTTCCAAGCTTTGTGTCAGCAAAGAGAGAGAAAGTGTGAACGGTGGGGTTATTAAAGTAATTACCATTATCTTGCTTCCCGTTTAGAAATACAGGTTCTCTGTTACCTCCTGTGAGTAAGTGGTTGGTCACTTTTGGGAAAAAATCTCTTCTAAATGTTTGCACTTGTGTTTCTTAGCTGAATTTTTTCATTTTAGCTCTCTTTAACGGTTGTTAGTGTGTTCATTTTAGCCGTAACATTTGAGGAATAATTTCAACGCATGCACCTCCTTCATGAGACTACCAAACCCTCATTATTCCAGGTCTCGCCGAATGATGTCATAGTTTAAAGCCTGGACTAGTTTTAAAATAAGGTAGACACTGCCATTTCAGTATCTTCATAAAATAAGCTTGATGGTGTTTAGGTTTTCAAAGAACTTACTTCCTTAAGA
Source organism: Hydrozoanthus tunicans (assembly GCA_026413305.1). Taxonomy (NCBI): domain Eukaryota; kingdom Metazoa; phylum Cnidaria; class Anthozoa; order Zoantharia; family Hydrozoanthidae; genus Hydrozoanthus; species Hydrozoanthus tunicans. The sequence goes on from JAOBAT010087605.1 coordinate 3,356, forward strand.
ACTTGGAAAAAGTTCAAATGGCTTCGGAGATTAGCTGGTCGCTTTGTATTCTGTACATCTATTTCTCATGGCTGCAGATGCGCTTTCTGATTTTGCACATCTTTTGCAGCGTTTTTTTGGTCCATGAAGCTCTCTCAGAATTTGAAATTTTGAAATTTGAGCTTTTGAAAACGAAAAAACAAGTTAATCTTTCGACCTTCTTGCAGTTGTCTGCTATAGAACATTTATTAACTGCTCGCCGTTTTGAGGCCTGACAACAAAAAAACATAAAAGGGCCATTTATTCTAAACGTCGTAAAAATCTGAGATGAAAAATTGTCATTATCTTACATTTATTGAAATGAAGTTTCAAAGCTTTAAAAAACAAAAACAGAAATGTTAACACCTTAAATTTGTCATGAGAATATGCTTAACAAGATCATAAAAGTGCGATTTCATATCATGTGCAAAGGAAATTTTATCTGAATTTGCATCCTTTTGAAAATTGTTTAAAATTCAAGTTCTGTTTAAATAACTCGTGTTTCAATGGCATTGTTTAAGAGCAAGAAGATGACAAAGTCAATGTTCAGTAGGAAAATTGACGATATCAGTCAGGAAACGCTTGCCCAATTGATATGTACATAAACGTTATTTGATATTAAGGGATTGTGGTCTCCGCCGCTCAAATTAAACATCAACTTGGTTTAATAACCCAAGTTTTTCCAATTGTGCGAGTTCAACCACTTAAAACGGTTGTAACACAACCTGGAGAAAGTCTTTTGAAATAGCCGAAACATGAAAGAAAATGAATCGTCAGTGTGTAATATTTGTATATATGTATGACTAAAATACATGGTGAACAGAGAGAACTGAGATTGCTACTCAGGTGTGATGACCTGTAGACAAAATCTCAACACTTTTTATGAAAACATGGCTTTCGACTTTTCAGAGTTCACCGTTTCTTTAAACACTCAACATAGAATATTTTCAAGTGACCTTCAACAATCGAACGTAAGTTGCTTTTTTCTTTGTTCGAGTGATTTTTATCTGTGCATAATAAGGTTGCATTGCGCTCTTAGTAAATTGAAACAGTTGCGGGGAAAACTGCGACCGGCGACGTGAGCTGCTCACTTTACCTTTTCAACCTCTGTTTCAGGATTCTGTCGGAGCCGTCGTTAAGGGTTCAATATAGAAAAAACATTTAAAAGTGTACCTTGCTGTTAGAAAACATAAGAAAATGTATAGTAAAATAAAAATTCAAATGTGAAATATAAAAAGGGAATATTAAAACATATGATATACATGCATGAGATCGAAAGGCTATTATTTGCAGTGAACCGGTATTTTTCAAGCACTTAAGCCAGCTCAAGCAATCTGCGATTTAAATTTATCTATTTTTGAACTTCTCTTTCTTAGACTAAGTCTGTTAAGGTGTCTAGGAGAGTTATTAAGGTTAGCCAAAAAGCTTTTCTGTATTATTTCGTCCTTGATTAGAAAACTAAATATGATTAATACTTTGATTTCGGTATGTATGACAAATTAACAATGTAGAGTATAAGTAAGCTACATCCTTAAACAGTTTTAGTGTTTAAGGATGTAGCTAGAGAAGAGCAGCGGTAACAACGGCGGTAACAATGTCAAAGACATAATTTATGTAATAAATGTAAACTCAACAATACGATTAGTATTTCAGCTTTCTACTATTGTTCATCCCGTTCCAGTCAATTACTTTGTCAACACTATTGCATTTTACCGTTTATATATTCTTTGTCAGCTAGCTCACCTTCACATTAACATACTGTTTATATTTACATACTTTTCTCATTTCGTTTCACTCTGATGACACCGTAGACGGCGTTTTAATACCGTAACACATTAGTCCTAGGCCTTATTTGAGCAAGTTTTTAATAATTTGTAGTTTTAGACATACTGACTGGAGGATTGTTTTTTTGTTTGTAATAACTTAAAAATTAGAGTCTTAAAAATCACACCAAACAGGTTTTAATCCTGTTGAGATCGCTGTATCCAAAACAGACCGCGAAATAAAATGTTTAGAGCATACAGTTGCAATGTGGTAGTAGTAATAACATGGAAAATGGTTTTCATAATCCTAGGTTTTTTGGCACAACAGATATGTTAGTCATAAAAAGATTTGCCAATTCAACACTAATAATTACTACTTTGAACTTATGATTAGTTTAGCTGTTTTACACCTGCGCCAAAATTATAATCGAAAGTAGTGTCTATCACTTAAAGACACTGACTGTCACTGAGTTTTATTTACCAATTTCATACCGTAGCATTTGATAGTATAGTGTTGAAGCTGTTCAAAATCTTTTCCAATAATAGCAAAAATAACCACTGGAAACGCTGAAAATGCTGAGAAGTGTTTTCTCCGATCCTTTCAACTTAACTGCTATGGGTGAAAACGAAGAGGATGTCGAGACGATTTGTTAACAAAAATTGGGCAGTAGACTTAAACAAGTACAGAAAGGCTTGCTGCAAGCAAAGTTAAATCATGGACAATCGACTACCGCTACAATTGCAGCCCAATTTGTTTTGATGCGTAGCTTCAAAATTGTATTTATCCCATAACTACTGTATCTATAAAAATATTTGGTTTAGAAAGCAACTAGATTTTCGTAACTTAATTTGCACAGAGTTACTATATATATACGAAATGTTTTCTTGAATAGCTTAACCTAAAAGAAATTATGCCATTAAGTCAATGTAGTTTTCTGTTCTACCTTCTTTTGTATCAGCTAGTCTAGCACCGATCATGATTCGAAGAAAACATCAAAGGGAAACTCATAGAGCGGTCCTAGCGATTCATGCAAGTTTTTAAGTTATAAATTTCAAATCGCTTGCGTGGTATGTATCCATTGTTTTAATGGCTAATCGCGTGTTTGGCAAATCTTCTGTTGAACATTTTTCACTTTCTCGTTAGTATTACGGTTTAAAATGGTTTTCAAAGAAACGCATCCTCACTTCCCTACGAGGAGTTCGGCTGAGACCCCGACATAGCACATTAAACAACCGATTTAACGTTGGTTGCAACGAGTCTTTCTGTATTTGTTCAGGTTTACTGCCCAAAGTTTGTTATTAACTCGTCTCGACATCGTCTTCGTTTTCATCCATCGCAGTAAGGCTTGTAAGCAAGGATCAGAGAGAACACTTCTCAGCATTTTCAGCGTTTCCAGTGATAATGTTTTCAGGCCACTATTGGAAAAGATTTTGAACAGCGTCAAAACTATACTATGAAAAGCTACTATATACAAAAATGATAGAACAAACTCAAAGCTAACCTGAGCTAAGTTTCCAACAAAGCAAACAGCCAAAGACTAGGCCGAGAATGAAAACCTTAACATGTGCAAAGATCGAGAACTTAAAGCAGTCCACACACAAATGAAAAAGCCGATAATATATTTCGTTATGGTTTTCTGTTGCGGCTTTCTTAAAGTGTTAGGGGGCAAACTGTTGAGGTTTTTTTTTTATTAAATATATGCTACAAAATGACTGAAACGCTTATTCGTCTACTTTATTTTTGAAACGTCTAAAAGCTTAATGCTGATTTCTCATTTAATGAACCCGACTTCATTGTTCTTTCGTTATTGACGTTACGTGTGCAATTTGGAATTTTTAAAGTAAGTCGAGTGCGCCTGATGAGTTGGAGGAATTAAAAAGTTGCTAGAAAATAACGGAATAACTACAATGTTTAGCTACCTTGCTTGATAAGTCAAATTCCAGTAGTTTTGTACCGCATAACGGGGCCGTCATCCTGAACTCTTTTAGTACGAAGATTTAAAACACAAAGGTTTTCTAAAACACAAAAAATGATGTTTGCAATTATGAATCTATTGTTGGCCTTTTTCTTTTTCTAAGAGAAATCATAATAAAATATAGTACTCATCATAAAAAGCTTAATATCGTTTTTGGATTCTTTTGCTCTTTTCCCCGTAATGTTTTGGTTAAGAAAGAATGCTGACAGTAATTCACCGGTGTTTTGATCTTATTACTCAAATTCTATCTTGATCAATTGATGCAGCAATTAAATACGTCACAAAGCTTCACTCAGCTACTAGGTGATTCTAGGTGACAATTACCAGCTGCATGCAGTTTATAGTAGTCAGTCTACTGGAAAGGTTAAAATGGAAATACTATGCTGCCATGAAGGAAAATAAAGAAATTGTTGCTGTTGTTTAGAAGAAATTTTCTACTTTGGATAAATGCTTCATTAATGACAGTTAACTTACACTTGCACTTAAAGAGGAAGACCTAAAATGTCTTTTCTTTCTATTCCACTAATACTTACAGTTGTAATCTATTGTATATCAGAAAACAATGGCTGCCACTTCGAAGTCGCTCTACACGCCAGTTGACGCACATCCAGCCAATTACGTATTAATGCCTTGCTCTACATGAGCTATACAAGTACCTCTTAAGTGCATGATGTGTGCTTTCAGCCTATAGGGCTTTGTTTGGCTTTGACACGTGTTGTCGGACAACCTCAGCTTTTATTGAAGCTTGGTCTTAAGTCATAAAAGCCGTTTTGAGGCACATTATAAATTCTATACACGATTCCCCAGTGTGTCGGTTCCTCTGTTTCACGCTTAGATATTTCAAGTAAACAGGAATTTGTTTTTGACTCAAAGATCTCAGAACACTGCAAACTAAATTGAAATATAGCTTTAAAAATTTTTGATAACAGCTTGTTTTAAACATTTTTATGTCTATAGTATGGCTGCAAAGATTGCTTGAGAAAATCTTAAATTGTAATGGGAGTTTTGACGAGTTTTGCTAAACTGGCGAAAAAGAACGTGTTAAGCTTCGTTGAAGATGGCTCCACACGCAAGTTGCGGAGAAACTCCTAAAGCCCTGTGGAACAGCAAAAGTAAGGACAAACGTACGCGACCATAAAAACAGAAAGGGTGTAACTAATCAAGCAGAGCTGGGCGGTAGAGGCTAGTGAGGTAGGAGGCACATCATGAATCTAACTTTGATTACACCTTTGTACGAGATTGCTGGCAGGTGTCCATGTGCCATGGCACGGATAATCAGTGTACGGCACAGAGAGACCTTGGATTGATCTTCCTGCTTTATTTAAAGAAACGAGTGGAACAGCGTGTCGTACTGTTGGAAACAATGGCATTAGTAAACATCTTATAACCGCACTTACTTATCTCCCTCTGGCGACAAAACCATGTAGAGTAAACTTTCCAAGAGCAGAACTATGGTGAAGGCTAATGGGCCCGTTGGCACAGAGTGCAGCCATTCAAGTAAAACTTCCGCTGGAACGTGAAACTAAAGGAATTCTTGTAAATGTAAAGTTTAATGGACAGTCAGCATACTCTCTTGAGGCTACAGTCCGATCTCCCCTGCTTTTTTTTGGAATAACGAGTAGAACAGCAAATTACATGGCAACAATGATTTCGATATTAAAAATCTACTGAATGGCTTTCACGGACTCTTAAAATACGGTCTGTCTCGTTAAAACTATTCCTTATGAAAAAAGCACAAAAAATCGGCTTTTTTTGAGGACTTTTTGAGTTTCTGAAGCAAGGCACGTAAGATAAAAAGGGCAGCAACAAACGGAAAGTAAATAACTCCATATAAGGATAAGGCTGCTTTCGTAAGCCGTCGACATTTTTCACAAAAAGAAATAAGACACAACCTCAGAATTGATTTTTTTTCGAAATAGGGCACTTAAGCGGATTTGCAACAGCGTTTCACCTCTCTAAACCTCGAGTTAATCAAAGTTTTCAAGCTTTGTGCAGCTGGATACAAAATTTGCATGTTATATATAGTTATTGGAGATCGCGCCAATGTTAATTACGTTGAGAGATGCAGAAATAATTTATCTAACGGGCGCCAGCAGAAATTGCGGGACATCTGTAAGTGAATCATCTGTAACTGAATCCTTCAGTTTTCTTTTTTTTACCCTTCACCAGTGAAATCAAATATCTTTAAATAAGGCCATCTTATCTGAGAGCTCATGTATGTTGTCCTTACTTAGAACCTTCTTGACCCTAACTTCTCCATAAATTGGTTACTGTTTTCTCATGAAGCAAGTAAACAACTCCATATAAGGACTCTGTTCGTTTCGTTAGCCGTCAACATGTTTTTCACCAAGAAAAAAGACAACTATCTTGACCGGTTAATTTTTCGCGCCGTCCACGCCAAAACTGAATCACAAATTAAATGAACACTTTCACGCACGAATGCTTTAAAAATTGCACAGTGAACAGCTGAACTCAGTATGAACAATAGTAAGTATTGCATACGTCAGACTACGAAAATAGCTTACCATTTTTATCTCTAACATACCCACAACTATTTAACTTTGAAAAAAGAAGATACGCTAAGTAACCCCACCCATACAGCCTCAAAAACCCTTGTAAGATAGGGTAACTAAAACGAACTCTGTAAAGCAATGGTATAATTCTAAATACATATACAGCGAAATATCACTTACATTACACATAATTTCAAGTTATATAGCTTTTCAACCGGTTCTTTCACGATACAAATGAAGGTTTTGAAACAAATCGCGGGTTAAAAGCTTAGATGTTTTATTGGCTAGGACATTCAGCTCATCATGTTTCCATTCATCCGAGACATAAATATTTTTTTAAATAACGCGTTATAAAAAGAGTACGTCTTACATTGAGGATTTATGTTGCGATGAAACTTAACTAGTTTTTAAAAGAGAACTCTATAGCAATGCTAGAGCTTTGTAAAAACGGTTAAGACCGGCTTATCGATTAATCGAGTTTCTTGGCTTTCACCCATGGAAGATAACTAGTTTTACCTTTGTGCACAGTGAAACGTATCTCCAAGCGCCTGTGTAATGTTCTTTAAAAGCTAACTACTAGTTATCCAACGTTTAGCAAACAAAAAAACGATGACGCATCTGAACAAGGTCAGAACAAAATGATATACACACACTAAGAGAAGTTGTTATAGCTTCACAGCCGGCCAGATGGAATTAGATTTAGAATGGAGTCGGTTTTATTGAAGGAGAAAAAACATAGTCTCCAAAAAAGAAAACTCCTCGGAATCAGATTGACAAATTTTAGCCCACGTGCGAGTGGGCGCTTGGCATTCAACCTTTCATTTTGTAAAACACCAAGGCAAAAAGCCATATTTTTGTTATGTGAAAAATTTATTCACGACGAGTGAATGTGTATACTAGCTTTATTGATGTTTGCGTTTCCTTCTTGGTCTTTTAAAATATTAGAACTTGTTGCAAATTTTGCCATCATGAAAGGGTAGAATTTTTTTAAACAGGAGTGAAGTTCCAGAAAACAATTCCATTAAGCAAACCCGATCATTGACGTGTTGTCGATCATGAACAAATGTCATGAATAGCTGCATATTATAGAAAGTGTTTTCGTTTGTTGATATGTCCATTTGACTGCTTTACAAAAATCCTACAAAAAAGATATCCTTACGTTTTAAATTCCGATTTTTTAAATTTATTTCCGTAAGGTAAAATTACAAATCGTCAGAAAAGTTTCAGGCCGGCAACTAGTTCTTCAGTTTACGTTGATGCTCAAAAAGTTTTTTGTTACGAGTCTAAATCTTTGAACTTGAGAAAAACGATGCGAAACTTAATGAATTCAAGATCATTTTTTCTCTAAAAGCATCATCTACCATTAGGTGCCTTACGGAAAGTCGCTCAAAATAGAAATGCGCACCACGCAACCCGATCTTCGGCAGTGGAGAGACAAATAAATTACATCAACTTATTAATAACGAGTATTCAAGAAAGATGAACGTGCAGTTGTCATTTTCGACTGCGTACATCAGAAGGAAGGAAGTAGGGCATTAGTTTAATTTGCTTGAGCATCGTGTTTGCGCCGGATGTCATTCTTGTGTAAAAGAAAAAAATCGATTTTATTGTTTTTTTTCCCTAGGAACAAAAAGGCATTTTTTGTTGTTTGAAGTACAAGAGTTATGACAGTAGAACACGAACATAAAAGGGAAAACTTCGTATAACTTACTACATTCAAGGAGGAATAGTCAGATTCTACTATGTAGTTAAACATGGCAAGCATTGGCAATGTGACAAGCGGAAGTTAATAGGGAAAGTGCTAATGGTAAATGCATACACTTTAATCACTCGCTATCTGAGCGAGTTCATTACACGATTAAAACCAACCATGCCTTATTTTAATTAAAATGAAGTGAGTGACAGAAAAAATATCATATTCTCGCAAAAGTATATGTCGTAAAGTGTAGATAGTATTAAAGGACTCGTTTGCTTTTAAAAAAAATTGGTGTCACATCTGTTTTCGGGCACTCGTGCTGCACGAATAAGAGAAGTTGTTTTCAGAGTGTGAAATCAGTTTACTGTTTAATAGTAATATAAATACTTTACTAATATCACAGAAAGACATGTATTAAAACACTTTCGCTTCCTTTATTGTCTTGCATATTATGCTCTCGTAAATTAAACTATATGCGGGAAACACTCAAAAACTAATGAAAACCAGTACTGAAAATTTTGTTTATCGACCGCCTTTACTGGATGACATAAATTAGAGTATATATAACGTGTTTTCATCAATAGGAAGTAAACACTAACACGATATATATGAGATGGTAAAGCTACAGGTAGGTCGTGTATGCAGCAGTTGTCTGTAGTTTAATAGAAAAGTTTTTTTTCATAATCCAGAAAAGTTTACAATCATAATTATTATGACTTTGAGTAAAAAATTTGCTATTTTTGAATTACAGACTCACACACTTCAGCTTTTCTTTTTGTCATATATGTTGTATAGCTGAACAAACTTAGTATTTTACAAATTCTTGGAGATATTTCTCTTTTTTGTAAAATGTTAACTTTTCTTGATACATAATGTTAAAATGTTATCTATTCTTAGTGAAAAATATTATCTGTTCTTTGCAAAAAGTTCTGTAACAAACAATTTCTTGAAATCAACAGTTTCAATTCTGATAAGGTAATGAAACTAGCAATAACATACTGAATCTTCTCCCTAGTAATTACGAAGAAATTAAATATTCTGACCCGTATGCAATATTTGCAAATCAAGTTTTCTAGGTCGAATAAACAAGATGCTGATTTTCTCTAACCTTTGCCGCTTCCCAGCCGTTTTTATAGTGTTCTGAGCAGAGGAGATAGTTTGTAAAATAGACTTGGTTGGGGTTGGGGGAGAATGGGGGGGGAGGGCGAATAGTTGAATGGAAGGCTTGCAGATATCAAGAATCGAAATACACATCGTTTTTGGCGTCCTGCAGCGAAAAAACTATCCTACAAAAAACATGTTTTTGCCTTTTGTGAAAACATAACTGTTCATTAGGGATGCTGAAATACTTTACGTTTTCAAAAAAGCATTTTATTGTCAAAAACATTTTGTTTTTTTCAAAAGCAGACTATATATATATATATATATATATATATACATATATATATTCAACAAATTCACTCTGTAAAACTTGAAAGCGAAGTGAGTTGGCCAGTAGTATAGATTGATCTCTATGCACATTTATAAAGTTCGCGTGCTGTTTGATCGACAAAACGCATATCCCGTGTCTATGTACTTTATTATAAACACGAAGGGGATGTTGGGAGAATGAATAAAAATTTTGAAAGTCACGAGCCGTTAGCGTGACTTTCAATTTTTTTTTTTATCAATACGCGGCAACCAATATTGTTCCCCGAGTGTTTATTCATGCACGTGTGCATGTTTGTTTTCAGGTTGCATCTGTTTATCAATCCATTTATCTCGACATCGTGGGAAAGATCTTCGTAATACTACCTAAAAAAAACCCTATTTTTTCTGTTACAGTCATATAATGTTCAAAATTTTTATACCTAAAATGTTATAATGGCGTAAAAAATGTCTTATCGGTTAAGTTTATGCTTGTATCAAGGATCTTTAACTTGTGAGAGAGTTTCCGCAGCGCATGGCATAAACACTAACCATAGTTTTTGACAAATATGCAACATCTTAGTAATAATTCTGGCTCGTGGGTGACTGAATGATTCGTAGAAATGGTTTTATGGTAATAACGCCTCTTCAACTTGAACGTGTGGGTTAGAGTTAAAGCCGCCGTTATCAGTGTTGATCGAAATTCCCCTAACACAATTAAAGGGAGTGCTTGTTACTAAAAGTATCAAGAGCTGCATCATTGCTTTAACACTTGTTTTTAAACAAGTGAAACTTCAATACAATCCCGTGTATGTCAAGCGCCTCACTGCGTGTTCTATTTCTATCAGCAGTCATTGAAGAAGACACAAGGTTAAGTGCACTCGAGCTGACGTAAGAGAAACTGTCCCGGGGAACAGCAAATGCTACGGTCAGTACGTGAATCTGTGTTTCCTGATAAAGAAACGTTGAGGTTTCAGTGATTTACAAGCAAAAGCAATGAACGAAACGTCCAGCCCGGCGTTCCCTTTCGAAACCGTGGAGATTATTCAGCTTGTTTGCTACAGTTTCATTGTGATCATTGGTGCATTGGGGAACTCCCTAATCTGCCTAACTGTGCTTAGACAAAGCAAGCGGAAGCCATGTGAATACTTCATCCTAAATCTGGCTGTTACAGACCTTTCAGCCAGCATAATAAGTGTTCCACTTGATATCATTGAGAAACTTGAAGGAAACTTCCCGTATGGATCCTTTTTTTGTAAAGTTGTTTATCCTTTCCAGACAATAATCATGGCTGTTTCTGTAGGAACTTTGATTGCAATGAGTTTGGAGAGACACCGAGCAATCATTCATCCACTGAAACCTCGGATCCAAACGAACACGACTGTTTTTGTCATTTTTGTGTTTTGGTTAGTGAGTTTCTTGTTAGTGTCGCCCTATATCGCAGTCTTGGAGTACGATGGGTCTAACTGTGAAGGAAAGTGGCCCGAGGATCAGCACCCTAAAACCTACACTTTACTTCTATTTATTGTTCTTTACGTCTTACCGCTCCTAATAATGTCAATCACTTACATTCAAATTGGGCGGAAGCTTTATGAGGGGACAAAAAGACTTGAGAATATGTTCACCGAGTCAGTACACAGCAACACTGGTCGTTTGATTTTGATGGCAAGAGCTCGGCGAAACAAGCACATAGTAAAAATTTTTGTTGTGGCAGTCTTAGTTTTTTCAATCTGTATGCTTCCAAACCACGTCATTTGGATTTGGTATGACTACGGGGACGGTTCCTTGACGTATAACAATGCACTCTTGGAACAACTACTGCCTTTTGGAAGTATACTGATTTATGTTAACTCTTGCATCAACCCGTTTATATTTGGAACTCTTCAAACACAACACTGCTGTGTGCCGAAAAGGATGGAAGATGAGGAGAAAGGAAAACTTCTCAAACGTGGTCGTTTTCAGGTATTCTCTCTTCGTTTCTCCTTGAGTAGCGTTTCGCGACAACGAAGCTCTTCGTGTTCCTCGAATACTCGAGCACGATACAGCTCAACATGTCACAGCTCAACACGCCACGGATCGACACGTCACGGATCGACACGTCATTGGTCAACACGTCACGGCTCGACATGCCACGGTTCATCACGACACGGCTCGACACGTCACGGATCATCACGTCAAGAATCGGAGCGATTGCCAATTTACCATTTCGTTTCGAGAGTTGACAGTGAGGAACAGAGGAATTCTCAATGGGTGCATCGCGAGACTTTGAGTAAAATGACAAAACATGCAAAGGAGTCGGATGTTTAATTATACTTCGAAAGAAGCAACAATGGAATAGAACATGGAATATATCGGAGGAGTTTACTCAGAGTTAGGAAGAACATTTTTCCTAAAACTAAAAGCAGGCTCTATCCACTCGATTTTTTTAAGGTTGTTACTTTTAAGATGCTGAGAAGAAACAACTAATAGCCCCAGAAAATCGTGACCACAGTCGATTATTTTATTTTTACCCCTAATCATTTTTACCCTTAGTTGTCTTATGAAACCCCCCGCCGTGTGAAAAAACTTCTTGTACAAATACAAGGTTTACAGTTTTCATCCCTTTTTCAGCAACCGGTTGTATATTTTATTGCTGTAATTTAATACAATTTAACGAGTCAATTTTTTGGTGAAAGGGTGGATTGGATTCAATTTCGTCTGTTTTATAGGACTTGAAATAGCCTTAACGGCGAAACACGTCTGATATTAAAAGTTTTCAAAATTGCATTTAACTGTAAATCAAAACAAAATTTTGTTAGTAGACTTAGCTTTTTCGTTATTCAACTTGTTGAATAAGCTTTCTCTATATCTTTTGTATCAACCTATACGGACCCGAGGATGATCTTTTGTACAATTTAAGCCCTCAAAGTTACATACGGGAGCTATGTCCAATGTATAATTAATGTATAGTATAACCAATGTACAATTAAGTCAATGCACAATTGAGTCAACGAGCAAAAAGCCTTGTAATTATTGTACACTGACAATCACTATCTATAATGCGTATATCAAAATCTTTGATTGAAACTGCAAAAGCCTTGTAATTATTGTACACTGACAATTGACAACAAAGACAACACCTAAGAGAATCAAACCACATAATCCATGCACAATAAAAAAATTAACAATGAAAATCAGCAAAATAGATAAATAGTCTTTTGATTTTGGTTGAAACTGCAAAGCTTGTTTTCTTCTTAGAGGGTTTTGTTCACTATCTATAGTGCGTATATTTTTCATGTTGTACTTCTGCGGATGATCTTGCTAGACCTATCAACCACCACCGAGTATACTTTGAAAATAAACCTATTTGAGAAATTTTCATGTTCTTCAGTACTCATTAAACCACCCCCCCGACGGTTTTGTAGTCTAATGTACTTTAATGTTATTGCTACGAATAACCTGCACTAGCTTAGAGGAAGAGAGATTTACCCTTGTTCGATTTCTTTTAGCCCCAATCCCCCTCCGTATGAGGCCGCTAAACAGCTCAACAAACTTTTTAGTTCATGCCCTCCTCCACATGACTATCATTGCAATTTCACTTTTTTTGGTGGGCAAAAGAATAGAACACTAAAATGAATCGAAGCAGCCAAAGATAATTTTTTGTTATTCTAACTTTGATTTTTGGTGGACATCGATGACGTCAGCCAGCAAAACCCCGGCGGTTCTTGAGTTGACAGCTTTTGTGGGAGAAGGGGCGATTATTTACCTTTATTTCACACAAATTTGATACACTACAAGATTGATGGATTCCGTTGCAAGGATCGACAGTATAAAGTTTAGTGGAGAGGTGGTTAGGGTGAGCTTTACGAGCATATGCTGCCAACGTAAATCTATCACAGCAAGAAGACAGCAACGGCCACGACCGGCGAAGTTACATGCAGATTGTGCGGCAAAGCTCCAGAGTCAGTCGCGCATGTCCTAGCAGGATGCTCTGCGCTGACGCAGAGCAAGTACCTCCAGCGACACAACGCAGCTTTGAAGATTTTGTTCTTTGAAATGATCTATGATGTAAATCTTGTAGACAGTATACCACCATGGTATTCATAGAAACAGCCAAAACCTGTCTACGAGACCGAAGATGCACAGGCCTATTTGGACGCAGATCATGTCATGGTGAAGGCCAATCGGATAGACGCGCGAGTGGTAGATCGTAAGAGAAAGGTTGTCAAGATCGTGGAGATGAGCTGTCCATGGACGGACAACAGGGCTGTAAAAGATTTGGAGAAGACCCAGAAGTACGCAATGCTCAGGCTAGAACTGAAGAGGCAGTTCCAAGGTTACAGGCTCGAACAGCACAACATCATCATGGATGTGCTAGGAGGGTACTCCAAAGATGTCGAGGACACTGTCAGATCCCTGATAGGGGCTAGGCACAAAGACGTTCTGCTAAAAATGCAGAAGTTTGTCCTGTCAAGTAGTTTGCACATAGCTCGTCACTTTAAAATCATGACATAAGAACTTTCAACTGTTAGAGACACTTGTAGAGTTCTTTTTTGTTAATATTTCAGATTTTCTATTTCATAAATCTAGTCTTTTTCTTTATAGATTATTAGTCAGCTAGCACTAGTACTATTTTTTTATTCCTCCTTGACCTTTAGGTTACGTGTTAAGCGCCCTATTGGTCTCTGATAGTGTAGCACTCATACGTTTTATACTGCTTCACGATAATAATAATAATAACAATAATAATAATATTATTATTATTACTATTATTATTATTGATAATAATGATAATAATGATATACTTTAACTTTCATCATTCAAAAATATACAATGATATTACATATGTGTCTCGAAACTCATTAAAAAGTTTACTTTATGTATATGCAATAAAATACATAATGACGTTACCGCAGAGAGAAGGTGAGTAATTAATTAGCGGTTAAAAAGCGGCTTGCTCTTGGTAAAAACGAAAGTGGCTCGGATAACTAAGCAGAAGATCTGAGATTACAACTATATGTACTTTGATGTTTAATAAAAGCATAGGGTTATTTTTCTTATCAGCTAGGCTAGGATCTGCTACAGTTCTGTCCTCTAACTAAGCGGTTAACTAAACCGGACAATCACTAGGACTGGGAACTAATGGCGGTCACCCGCACCACCATTAGGCTCCTTTGGTTTATAACTCTTTTAGCTTGTCTGGCTGAGTTTTGGATCTCCAACTTGCGGTACAAACCAGCTAAGGATACCACCTCGCTATGTGTTCTAGTATACAGACAGGGACTTGTCAAATTACGGCGGCAGCACCGCATTAAACTCGCTGTTCAAAAGTCAACTAAACATGGACCTGTTGTGCTGTGTTTGGCCGAAACGGCTTTTGTTTTACGGCCTGTTGGACAAGAAAACATCCTTCGCAGTGGCGACGTTCACCCGTTACCGGGACCCAGTTTA
>JAOBAT010087616.1:0-15000 GCA_026413305.1 Hydrozoanthus tunicans
CCCCCACCCCCTGCAACCACCTCAGTCGTTCTAAGGTCTAATTAATTACTTTTAGCTATCATGAATATAATTGCTATTTACCCCAGTAATCGTGTGGATTATTACACAAACTACCACACAAACAATGTAAAACTTTTCCGTTGCAGTTTTTTCGCATCTCTCTGCAAGAAAACAACATTTTCTTAGTTTTGGTTTTCAACACTTTATAATAACATTGGATGGACGCTGCATTACTAACAGGCACCAGGACCGAGCGAGCTTCAATCTCTGTTTTCTCTCGCTTGTTGTTCTCACTGGAGTCGTTTTGCGACCTGAACGCTAATATCTTTCATGACACAAGGTGAGGGAAGCAGTATCTTAAAACAGTTTCTTCAGTTAATTGTCATATTGACGACCATGTATTTGAATGGTTTATCGCACCTTTCTTCCAGTTGTTTATGGCATACAGAATTCATGCAAACATGGAAAACAGCAATAGGATTAGTCTATGATAGATTTGTATTTCATAGAATTTTTACTGAATTGGTGTCACCTTAGAGTAAAATCTGATAGCTAATGTCAAGAACTCGCGTAAAGAGTTTCTCACGGGATTAAATACCGTAACCTTGCTAAGTTGTCAGAAGTTTTCTTTGGTGTTATGACTCGTTGCTAAGAGAGCCTAGCTACAAATTCAGTTTCATCTTGAGTGGCTTACCATGTAAAGTCCTGGACATGCTAGCTTCTCTCTTACACGCTTTTTCTTTTCACAAGCACCAGTAAATTTGGCCGAGACTCGTTGTTCTTAATTGTTTAGCGATGGTAGCCCTAAATTTTTCTTAAAATGCTCTTATTTCTTATTATGTTTAAACCGAAGAAAAACAAAGCCAAAAGTGTTGCATATGACTGTACTGGAAAACGAATTTGGTCAATTTATCCCTGCGAATTTATCGTGGATTCGCCGACATTTTCCCCGAGACGATTTCTGGTGATTATAAACTAAAGATCGAAGTTCAGTTTGTTCTTAAATTGTTCTTAAGTTTAGGCCAATCTGAGCCTCGTTGTTCTTATTAGAAACGTGTGTAATGCATGGGTATAGTGAATGGGAACTGCGATACTACACGCTTTTTTTTAATAAGAACGAGCAAATTTGACCGAGGCTCATTGTTCTTTATTTTTTGGTGATTTGAGCCTCAAATTGTTTTTAAAATGGTCTTGTTCTTATGTATGTTTAAATTGAAGAAAAACTAAGCTAAAAGTGTTGCGTTGTTGATGACTGTATTGAAAAATGATTTTGGTCAATAATTTGTCCCTGCGAATTTATCGTGGATTCGCCGACATTTTCCCCGAGACGATTTCTGGTGATTATAAACTAAAGATCGAAGTTCAGCTTGTTTTTAAATTGTTCTTAAATTTTGGCCAATCTGAGCCTGGTTGTTCTTATTAAAAAAAGCCTGTATATATGTCGATATATATAACCGAAAAAAATTCCCATCAACCATAGAAGGACCTCCGAATGACTTTCTCCGTACGGTAGCTTTAGTACTATATCGCAATTGATCTTTCAATATAAAAAAGATACTTAAATTTTCATCAATCGGCAAGTAAAGCAACGAGCCTAGCTGGTTGGTTGGTTGTGGACTGGGATGCTTTTGTTTTTGCTGTGTCATAACCTCGTTTTTGGCGATAAGTGAACACCACTGGATGTTTAATTTAACAAAGGAACCGAAATGCTTACTTGATCTGTACGAGCTTGAAAATGACCTTGGATCTGTAAGGGGGTCTGAACCTTTATAATTTTCAAATCGAAACGACATTGAATAAATCTTCCTTATCTGTTTTTTAAGCAAACACATTACCAACTTTTAGGAAGTTGCCTGCCGCTCGACCACCAACAACATTAATAATGATAAGAATCGGATAATAATGATAATGGCAAATTTGTTAAGTTTCGATAATAACAACAATCTTTACAGAAAAACGTTACTTAGAACACAAACTCATACTGTATAAACTGACTGCTCTGCTATCAAACAAAGGATAACTGCCGAAACAACAAAACCCACATTTCCTCTTCCATTAATTCGTTCGAAGAACGAGTGCTTTATGACTTTCTGCAAACTCAAAAAATTTTTAAAAGAAGTGTATCTAAATAAACAGACAGCCAACTGCAATTATCAGGAGTCTGGTACCATAAGTGAAAGCAAAATTTACATTGCTTCAGGCAGGAAGTAGTTCATGAGTCTGCTTCCTTGTGAATAAATTGTTGGGCAAACTTTTAAGTTTAAGATGCTGTTTTCCACTCGCACAGATAAACAAACAGTGGGAGTAAAACAGATATCCTTGCTCGATAACAATAACTAAGTTAACGGTTTTAAATTTCCCAAGTGGAGCATTTGCGAGGTAGCAAGCACACTCAAGTCCTTGTGCGATCGCGAAAGAGTATTCCAAAAGGCTGTGTTTTTTTTTGCATGTTATCCACTGAGACTAAGGGACGAATTTGATGGAGGAGGACTACTCGGGAGTTAATGTCACTGTTCTTCTTTCAACGACTCGAATTTGTCGGTGACGAAATGATGTATCGTTTGAAAATCGACGACAGCACAACAAAGTGGCTCGTCTTCAACTTGTAACTTTAAACAAATTGCAAGGTTTCTGCTTTGGGCTTAGCGGGGTCGGTGGTAACTATCAAGATTTCTTTTTCTTCGTTGCACTTCCAGGTTTGCGTTCTGTCTTCTTGTTTCGCTATAACGTTTCGGGATTCCAGCCCTCTTCGGATTTGAAGAAGGCTAAAATGCTGAAACGTTATAGCGAAACAGAAAGGCAGAACACAGGGATAAGCGGAAAAATTAAAAGTAAATCACTTTTGAATAAAAAGATTCAGGTGGAGAAATGGTTTTATGCCTGCCTACAAACCTGATTATGTTAACAGCAGCGTTTTCAGAATATCCTTTTTTAAGCAATTGTTGTTTTTGCTTACAGATTTTGCACTCGGAGGAGTATTAACTTCAAACTTCCCGTCAGGCTCGGCTTCGCAAAATAGAACATCAAAAGCGCACGGTCGGGTTGTAGAAGACTGTTGCCGGCTATTAAAGTTTAAATGCCTTAAGAGGTAATTAGTGTCAAAAGTTTATCTATTGTTTCGTAACCACTTCCAGGTTTATGCCTCAAAAATTAAGCGAATAGAAGCTTAAATCATTCAGCAATCAATATGGAAAGAAAAAAGGATTTCAATCTCGACGTTAAGGCTCAGATGGATGACATGATAAACAATAAGAGCGTAAAGCACTGTCTTCTTCCTTCTTGACAAAGTTTTAGCAAACTTATCTTTATTTACAAAACCAAAAGAGTTTCGTACCGGGAAAAAAAGAATCATTCTTGTTCATTAAAGAAGAAGGTAGTCAATCATTCCCTCTCTCTTTTTTTCCGGTTTCGGTCGCACATTCTGCCTTAACGATTAAAATTAGAATTCTTTATTACCCAATTACCCTTTCCAACAATAGAGCTCATTTATACAACATTATCGAACATACATGCAGCAACGGAAAACATAAACGAATCTAAACTCTTTATTTCCTGAAGGTCTTCATATCCTCCATAGAGACTGTTTCTTTACCAGAGTTGTTGCTTTTGATGAACCCAAAGTGGTGTCTGGAAATAACGTTGACTTCGGGATCCTTTTTGCTTGTGGATCCTATGGCACTCCCTCCCAATTTGCGTGTTAACGTTATAACTAGACCATAAACTTTAAATTACAACATTGGCTTTTTTTAAAGTGAGGAAATGAATTACATCACACTTGGAAAATAGATCAATTTGTTTTGTACTTATTTCGCTTGTGATTTCTACGAAGTGCCAGACAAATCTTAAGAAATGTAGCAAGCTTGTTGCTTGTTGCCTTAATATTGTTGAAGAAAACATCAAAAAACAAATAAAAAAGTGTGTGTGAGATTTTTGATCGGGGAGTCAAAAACAAAAAAAAACTCGGGACTATTTCTGGAATCATTTATTGAACGCTTGGGCAGTTGAGGTCACATCAATGAGAACTCAAAAACGTGTGTGTGCAATTTTTGAACGGGGAGTGAAAAACAAACAAATTCGCCTATCTTAAAATCGTTTCATTGAATACTGGAGCCGAACAGCTAAGGAAAGGCAGTTTTACCCTAAGGTTTAAACAAACTCTGCATAATTTGGCAATCATTTAGTTTCAGCTTTGATATCATGACCTGTTTCGATGTTTATTCATAATTCTGTTAATATTGGTCAATTGTGCTATCTGAATTCTAATTTTGTTTGTTTAGGCTGTATGTGAAAGCGAAACAGGAAAAAAAGAAATTAAAGAGATTGATACCTGCTTCTTAACGAACAAGAATGAATTTATTCGCTTGTAACAGTTTACTGTTTATATAAATGAAGATACGTTTACCAAATATTTGTCAAGAAGCAAGTGCTTGATACCTACAAGTTTCTGAATGTTTACAAGCCATGACCTAATTATTTATTTTATTAGTTTACAACATTGTGCTTCTAATGGGTCAATTTCCGAGAATACGTCGAGATTGAAATCCTTTTTCTCATAATATTGATCGCTCATAGTAAACTCGTATTCGCTTGTTTTTGAGGCATACAATATATAAACTTTCGACACTAATTTCCTTTTGAGGCATTTAAAATATAAACTGTTAACAATATTCCAACACTGCGTTTTTGATAAAACTCTATTTTGCGAAGCTGAGCCTATAACGGGAAGTTTGAAGTTAGTTTCCTTGGGCAGAATTCACAATCTATATCAGCTGAAACAGAAGCTGCCTGAAGAGGGATATTCAGAAACGCTGCTGTTAACTTAACCAGGTTTGTAGGCAAGCATTAAACCATTCCTTCGAAGAAGAATCGTCGGAACGTCATTCATGTCTAATACACCCAAACTGAATTGATTCGACTAACCAACTTGACGATCCGTCTAACCAAAAATTCAGTTCGTAATGTACAAGATTATGTATTTACCGGAAATAAGCACGGTTGACAAATCGACACGATCCGTCTGCCTCTAAGTCGATCCGTCTTAGCTAAGAGTCGATTCAAACAAAACATAACATGAAAATTCATCGTTCTTAATTTTTTTTAAATTTTATTTACTTCGCCATTTGTGATGTTTAGTGATGTGCAAAAACAGTATGACACGTGTAATAGAATAAAATAATAATAATAACATGGCAGGGTGACCACAACAGTGCGCGTGAGCCAATTACTGTGGACCCGAAATAGATTTAGTGATAAAAAGCAAAAAAATCTCTAACAGGTAATATATAAATAACAATGACTAGAAACAACAATAAATCGGGCGAGTTAAGCTGCGGGCAGTATTACATGTTAGACAGATAGTTTTGAAAGTATGTGGATTGCTACAGTCATAGTTATTTAAGGCTGAAGAATATCAGTTTAACATTACAGATTTAAAGGTACTGAGATTATTCATATTGAGATTGAGTTGATCGGCAATCGAGTTCCAGATTCTGGTTGTATGGACTGTGACTGATTTTTGATAAGTAGATGTCTTACATTTAGGAATATTAAATTTACCTGTCATATCTGAGTTAGAGTATCTTGTGGGTCTGGATGTTCTAGGTATAGGTATTACTGACTCGGATATATTAACCAGCTTATGAATGAGTTTAAAGAAGAAGACCATGTCTAGGTATACTCGTGCCAGTATGTAAGAAGTTCAGAGTTTTAAGTCTTTCAGTGTAGGTGGCCGGACACAGGAATGGGAGCTTTAGGATGTACTTTGTTGGGCGTCGTTGGTTTCTTGCAACTCTTGATATAAGTTCGACCGTTCGTGGGAACCAAATCTGGGTACCGTATCCAAGCAGTGGTCTGACTAATGTAAGATAGATTGACTTTCTGACATCAACTGATTTGATGAAGTGTGTGTCGCGTGAGGTATTGACATCTTAAAATAACTAAAAATGTAAAAATAAGTTTATGCCGGATAATTTTTTGCCTTTTAAAGGTTGTGTGTCAATTCTGTCCTTTAGCGTCCTTCTTAACATCTCAAAAGTATTACCAAATTTGATTTCATTTCTGGTGACAGTGCTTTCTAAACTTTTTGTTTCAAATGTTTACTTCATTTTAGAGCCATGCGCAACCTCGTTACCAGAGCATCTTTCCCTCCGTTTCTGGGTGACGGAGGGAAAAGAGGCCTAGGAACGAGATTGTGCCATGCGTTAAGAAGTTCAGTACCACATTTACCGTCATCATAGTTTACAGGTACTTTAATAATTATTGTAATTGTCCTTGTTTGAAGGGGTTGATGTGTTTGCCATTCAGTCGACAATTTTAATCTACTTTAATGGGAAGTTCATTTTCACTCCGGACAAGGATGCCGAGCGATGGCACATGTGCCCCAAATTTTCTCGAACTCCAGAAGCAAAATGTCCATGGTTTGCTAACGGTAAGAACTTTCGTTTTTGAGCGTTTTTTGTTTGCTTTAGTGTTGATTGATCGAGTTTTACATTTGAGGGATCGTTTACATGCATTGAAAGCGAGACCTTCCTTAGTTTCTCATTACATTTGCATGGTTGATTTGCATCGGAAGTAGAATCTTTAGAAGAGACATTGTGCTATCCATAAAAGCGGTGCAAATACACGAAGGAGGGTCAACCTTTCTAGGTAGATGGACATCGGTTGGATCAAAACTTTCTTACAGACTCATTTGACCTTGAAACCAAGAAAAAGAAGGCTAAATTTTGAGTGTAATGGGACCACACTCGTCCATCAGACAAAAAACATTAGGGCAAAAACTAGTTTAGTCAAGGGTGACGGAAGCAAAAGAGTACTGGAGGGAGGGGCGGGGGAAGGGGGGCACAGTGCAGAAATTGTAACAGTTCGTTTTAAAATCTGAGATTTCTTTTCAAAAGTTGCTGTTGTTAGCCAGAAATTATTGGGGGGGTGGGATGCCCCCCATCAGCCAAACCATTGGGGGCAGTCAACCCCCCCTCCCCCCCGCTCCTCCCCCGGTCCCGCCTGCCATGTTAATTTATACCAGTACTGCAAGCAGAGACACGTTTATGGCGTCAAAATGCCTCGTTTAAATAAAGCAACTGCGAGACACGAAGGTAACAATGAGAGTGAGATATGAACTTTTCCATATTATTATTTCTTGTTTTTTGTAGTTACCTACAGTGGTGAGTCGATCGTTAGAAAATTTTCAACTATCATCTTCCTGTGGTAAGCACAATATAACAATTAGTACATAGGGATAAATTAGTTCGAATGAAAAGTAAGAAAAGCTGACAAACGACGAATAATGTTTCGACCGGTCGGTCTTCTTCAGGTCTTAAGGATTAATTAACAATATCGTTTGTAATATACATTTCAAAATGAAATGGGATATTTCATAGATATCATATTTCATTTTAAAATGTATTAAACTTATTCGTCGTTTGTCAGCTTTTCTTAATTTTCTTTTGTACCATTTTAAGCTGACGTGGTCCTCTTACTGGATCCGACGATACAGAAAGTCGTTCACGAGTTTTCTTATAATATTTTATTAAAAGTTAGCTTGA
Organism: Hydrozoanthus tunicans; assembly: GCA_026413305.1. Taxonomy (NCBI): domain Eukaryota; kingdom Metazoa; phylum Cnidaria; class Anthozoa; order Zoantharia; family Hydrozoanthidae; genus Hydrozoanthus; species Hydrozoanthus tunicans. Next base: position 7,542 of record JAOBAT010087616.1, read on the forward strand.
TTTGATTGAATATCAAACTTAAAGAGGCATATGTTATAGATTCAGGGCAAAAGTACTCGGCGCTGATCATGATTTGATGCTTGCACACTTCCGAAGGTTTTTTAAAAAGTTTTAAAAAGCCTTAGAGACGTTTTCTAGGCGTCTTCGAAAATGTTAGAGAATAAATGAAATTTATGAGAACATATATAAAGGAATGAAGCCCTTGATTGTTGCTTACTTTTTTCTATTTGTCTGCCAAGAGACCAACCTCGTACCCAGATTCATCTCACGAAAGTGAAACGAGCCTGGGTACGAGATTGAAGACTTAGAGATTGCCAAAGTTCCATTCATTATTACTTAATAGTTGTTCACAAAGTAACTACTTGATCACAATAACCTTTGCATTACCTTGTGCTTAGTTGTGGAGGGTACAGTAAAAGAGTAATAAAGAAGCTCATTCAGAAAACCATCAGTTATCCTTTTTAAACCAAACTGGTTTTGTTTCAATGAAGTTTTGAAGTTAAGAAACAAAAGCATTTTGTGCACTGATCTCGGGGAAGAGGGGAGTTTCCCTATTTTGGGATGTCGTATTTTTAGGGCTTAAAATGCCACTCCCCTAGCTATTTGTTGAGGGTTGTTGAAGGAGATCCTGTGTTAAACCAAGCGCCTGGTTCTTTTAACGGTTAAAATGCGAAGTTGTTAGAATGCTTGCAGTCTCTTTCCTGAGCAAACGTGCGTGCTTTACAAAAAACTAAAGCCAAAGTCCTATTTCGCGCGCGCCTTTATTTACTACATATCTCGTTCGGTACAACACGAGGGGGTTATAATCGCCAACCAGCAAGCTATCCAGAGAAATATGTCAATTTTCAAATTATTGTTTTTAGGGTTATTTCAAAACAAGAAACATTTTTGAGAGCAAAATTTTTATGCCTTCGATTCGTATTTTCTGGGTGTTTTGAGAACTGTTCCGATGGTCAGCCCTTACCTTTTAACCCCGGAGTTTACTCCCCCCGCTCCATGTTCCGGCTTCAAAAAGTTAATTCTTGTGATCAATATGTACAGTTTAGAAGTTAGTAAATGGTTACTAATCTTAACTAGAATAAAGTCGACGATACAGCAAAATGAGAAGGCCTGAGCCGGAATCACGGTAAGAACAAGGTTAATCTAGATCTTAAAATGTTGTTTTTATTTACAGGGTCATTATGAGGTTAGAGTTATTTGGACGAACCAGGATGATGTTCTGTTGGTGTGCTTGTCTTGCAAAGCAGATCTTGTTAGAAAATGAATGAATTGCGTGAACAAAAGTTGCCTGAATTAATGTTTCTAATATACATGTACAATCATGCATGAGATTTTTTGCTCTAGTTCAGTTCCCATATTCTGAAGCAATATCAAGTATTAGATTAAATGCATTCATAAAAATTTGTTGTTGTGATATAAATTATAAATTGACAGCGTTTTTATCTAGTAAAGATGGGAATAAAAACTGTTCAGTTCAACATTGCCTCGAGGTTTTCATAATTGAATCGATCCTTAGCTTGAGGACCCCACAACGAATAAAACATATTTTAGTCTCAAGAAAATCTAATCCTGTCCTTTGATGCTCAGCCGACTCGGCTTCAAACGTTCTTTCAATCAAAAAATAAAATATTCAACTCAAAGTTTTTTTGAAAAGTTTTGTTTTTGCATCGAGATGATAAACGCTCGTACCCACTGGAGTACGTCAAAGACTAGCATAAGGTAGGTAAGGTAAGGTATACTTTATTTAACCACCGTAAAATCATCATTATAATACAGATAAAATTCTAACTTAAGTATTTACATTAAAATTGCTAAACTGTTAACTGGTTTTCATGATTGCCGTATGGGAGTCCGATTTGAAAGTATATTTGTGTATCTCTCTCTTAAAACTTGATAGAGTATCAAGGTTTCTCATCTCCTTTGGAAGGTCATTCCACAGCAGAGCACCACTATAGCTAAAGCCACGCCTTAAATATTCAGTGCGCGGCTTCGCTAGATACAATTTGTTTTCATGGTCCCTAATAAAATATTCAGTGATCCGGGGCGTAAATAGATTTTGTAGATACACTGGGGATAACTTGTGAATTGCTTTAAATACTATCACTGCCTTTTGCTTTTCGTATTAGTAATTGCTCCCAGCCATGTTTGTCCAGAAGAACAGTTGAGCTGGTATCGTAAGTTGATCTTGTAATAATTCTTGCGGCGCGATTTTGTAAATTTTTGCAATTTATCACTTAACTGTTTACTTATGCCGTCCCACCTCGTATCTTTTGACAAGTGTTTTCAATTAATTCATTCTTTATTTTGCCGTTTTAAAAGTCTTACACCAACTTTAACAATGAATTGAGTCAACTGCGTAAATAACAGCAAGGAAGCTCAAGGACAATAAAACAGGAGGCTTACAGCGAAAAAGCTCCCTCAAAATAAAATTGATTAGTTTAAAATGCATGGCTTATATACAGGAACGGTTTATCATACATTTTAACAATAGGAAAAGGACAAAACGAGCTGACGAAACAAGACTGACGGACAAAATTAATAAAAAAGTTGTCAAGATTCACAAAGACAAGAGAAATTCCTTGAGCTTACTGCTTAAAGACGTAATGCTTTCACAATCTTTGATGTTTGTGCTTAACGAATTAAAAAACTTCGATCCGCGGAAGCGAATTGAAAACTGTCTGAAGTTAATTCTACATGGAAATATTTAAACCAATTTGGGCATATTAGTATTATCGGAATGAACTTGGCTAGTTAACTCAAACAAAGATTGAAATAGTTTTGAAGAAAGTTTAGGTGAAAAGAAACATAAGGGACTGATCATTATTTATCGCTGGGGGGGGGGGGGGCTGGTGCAAAAAGGGGGTGGGTCGTTAATTTTTTGTATGGCATAAGGGGTGGGCCATCAAAAAACATGCAAATGTTTCAAGTAAAAATGTTAAGAGCCTCATCCTGATACCAACAAAAATAGTCGGTAAATAAACTTTCCTAACTAGCAACTTTTATTGACACAATCGTATTATCTACAAATCTTCTTTTTATTGTAACCATAACCAGCACCATCATTGTAGACAAGCATCAATAAAAATCAAAGATGAATTTTTCAGCATCAATAAAAATCAAAGATGAATTTTTCATGACTCTATAAAAATTGTTGATATCACAATGGGTTGAGGGTGGGTCAGCGAAAGTTATGTTTAAGTAGAAGGGTGGATCAGCAAAAATAATGCATAATATTATTCCCATTAGGTCAAAAGTTTCTAAATAAAGAACCTCTCAGAGTTTGGCAATCTTTTAGATTTAGCTCTAGTTTCATGTCCTGTTTTGATGTTTATATTCATAAACTTCAGTTAATATCGGGCACTTAAAAAACGTGTGTGTGCAATATTTGAACGGGGAGTCAAAAACAAACAAAATCGCCTATTTTGGAATCATTTCATTGAACACTGGCCGAGCCGAACTGCCAAGGAAAGGCCGGTCTGCATTGAAGCGAAAAACTAGTTTCGAACAAAGCACCACGTACCACAAGCATTAGTTAAGCTCTGAGGAAATGTAGCACTTGGTTGCCTGAAATTTTGAAGGTCTTTTTTATAATCACTTTTTAAACAGTCAATCTTTCTCTACTTTTATTAGGTCAGATGAGAACAGTTTTTTTCCTAATAAGTTTTTGTTGTTTCTAAATAAAGAACATCTCAGAGTTTGGCAATCTTCTAATTGCTTGCCAGCAACAACCACGCCAGGCATGTTATCCATTCTATTTGTTTAAAAAACATTGTGTTTTTAATGGATCAATGGTTGATTGGTTGTTGAGTGATTGCAAATTCCAATAGGTTAAATTTTGAGGCAAAAAAAAAGTGTTACGAAACAATATATGAACTTTCGATACTATAAACCTCATAATGTATTTAAACTGTAAACTGTTAACAGTCGCCACCTGACCGTATACGCATTTGATGCTCTATTTTGCCAAGCCGAGCCTGACGGGAAGTTTGAAGGTTTACATGCAAGCATAAACACATTCTTAAACTAATCTTTTTATATAAAAGTTACAGTTTGATGTGTTGTCGATACTCAATTTTGACACCGGCAAATTTTAGTTCATGAAAGAGGTACGTACAGTGACAACCACCGAGTAGTATTCAGCCCTGTCCTCAGTGTATGAAATGCAAGAAAATTAAGCCTGACTGAACACTTGCTAGCTCGCAAGTATTCCGTAGCAAAATTTCAAACCGTGAACTGTACAGGTTTATTTTTATCGAGCAAGGATATCTGGTGGATTTCCACTGTTTTTGTGTTTGAATGGAAAATCAACACCTTTAACTTAAAACTAGCGCTTTTTATCAAAAGGGGAATGCTGCGAGCAGCTACAATATTCGTCTTGTAGTTATGACTATAGGTTTGCTAGGAGAGTTTCTAAGGGAAAGACTTTACTTAGAATTGAATCATAGACATCTTTTGTTTTTCTCCTCTACCGCGTGTGACTGAGAACAACAGTTTTACTACTTCAGATAATCAAATTTGTTAATAAACTGTAACACAAGAACTCTCATTAGCAGAATAAGTTTCTTTAAATACTGCTGTGGATCAGAATTAAAAATTTTGGAACCGTTTGATTCGAGTGTAGACTTTGCATCAACGAAACATTACCGGGTAGATAATTAAGCGATATCTTCTCCGAATCAGGGATAACGTAATTGTCCAAAGCATTCAAGAACATTCTGTCACCTTCTTCAATGATTCTATCAACTGTTTGTTTAGCGACTGAGCACGCAGTAACAATGAAAAACCCATAAATAGCATTGCCTGTTCCTTGAAACATCACTGAAACAATCGCTACCTCGATGAATACTTCAAGCAACAAAAAATTCGATTGGTTGCAACAATTGGTTGCATATTAATGTATTTCTTTAGAAAAGTATTTCGAGACTAGAGAAATCAAAAGTATGAAACATTATTTATTCAAATAGATCATTGAATTGAAAGAAGACCTAGAAAAGAGTGTTTTTTTAGCAGTTATCCTTTGTCAGAGCGGTCGATTGTACCTGACAAAGTTTTCAAGTTCATACAGTATGGGTTTGTGCAAAGTATAAGCGTTTTTAAACATTATTGTTGTTACTGGCATCCAAGCAAATTCTGTCATTATCATTTAATATACCCTATAATTACCATTAGTTACACATGTTATTGCATTTGGCGAGCAAGCGGCTAGCAACTTGCTTAGCAATTGGTAGTATTTTTTGCCTAAAACAAAAACTAATTAGGAAAGGATTTGTTATTTAAGGCCAGGGCCAACTAGAAAGCACATCGTTAAGCTCATGCTTGAAGGCAGATCAAGTAAGCACTTCGGTTCCTCTTTGAACCATATAGTGGCGATCGCTTATCACCAAAGACGAGGTTATTATAGGTTAAGCATCCCACCCTACAACCAGCGATTTAGTTAAGCTGTTGGGGCCAGTTGTTCGAAAGCCGATTGACCTTAAACCAGGATTTGGTTGTTATGTTAATTAACCCTGGATTAGGGTCAAACGCCTTTTGAACAACTGGATCCAAGTTGCTTTTTCGATCGACTGATGGAAATTCCAGTGTTTATTGAAAGGCGATATGGTTTGGCAAGCTACCCTACAGATAAAGGGTCCGATGGTCTTTCTACGGTCCTTGGAAATGGTCTCAAAAATGGTTTCTTATAATCAGTCATCGCCATTCAAGTTTCCCAGACGACAAGCTGCAAACATCGGTAAGCCCGCCCGATCTTCCTGGATAAAGTAGTTATGAGGAGAATCGTCGGAACATGTGTTATGGATGTTTCCAAGAACGATGTCGTGGATTAAGCTAGTGGCTCGTTCCAGCCCTGTGATGGGTAGCAACGTAGAAGCGAGGTTGCACACTATCTTTGAAGCGGATGAAACCGATGGGTACAGCTGATTGAAGTTTGTAATGCATTCTGCAAAAAGTCAGTGTACTGTGCTCCATGATTGCGTTCTATGCCATCAACACCTACAGACTGCTAGCTCCGCAGATTATCACCAACAAAAAATAAATCTTGTCAGCTGTAGGGGCCACTCAGGGAGACTTGCTTACTATAGACTATGTTCTCTCAGTGGAAGCTGACCTTTTGTCGAGCTTATCGTTTCACTTGCGAAACACGCCAGTTACAAACTAGCGAGGCTCTCGTTAAGCCGCTACAAGAGGAAGTTAAGAGGGTAGAATTAAAGGACACAGCAGAGAAGATCAGGAAGGCGAGGCCACCACAGACCGAGCGAAAATAAGAGTAGAGAAAGAAATCAATCTTCCTGACAGTGCTTTCTCTCCTGAAATGGGCTTTGATTTAAATAAACGAGAGTAACGTAAAGCAATCAAACTACGCTATTTCTGGCAGGTGGATGCATGATATTCCCTCAACATGGGAGCATCACCCATGCGGGGACGTCTTTAAGATGTCCACGCTACTTCTGTGATCTGCAAACTTTGCCTTTTTTTTTCATTCAAAGACAAAACGAAATGTTTTTGAAAACAAACTTCATGCAAAACTGTGCAAAAAACCAGACGAATTGCCTTAACCATTAAACTTCACTGCCTGTTCGTAAATATGACAATAAACTAAAGAAACAGCTTTTTTTTAAATCTTTTAAAAGACGCTGCTCCTTTCACCCTGTGTCGTGAAAAATGTTAGTGTACAAGTTGCGAAACTGCCCCTGCTTTGTGAGAATAACTGTTTTTCTAATACGCCAAAGAAAACAGATATATTGGAGCTCGCTCTGTCCTGATGCCCGGCACTAATTCAGCTAAGCATTCCTCGAACAATGTTTCAAATTTTCAAAAGCTAGAACTAAAAAAATGTTGTTTTCTTGCAGAGAGATGCCAAAAAGCTGCAACGGAAAAGCATCAAAGTTTTACACTGCTTTTGCATTGATTTTTGTAATAATCCACTGTTCAAGAGCAGAACGGCCGCTGATCGCCATTGAGGGTCCTTTGTTCAAAACCTTTACAAATCTAACATGCGATTACTGTGGTAAACAGGAATTATTTTCTTGATAGTTAAAAAGAAATAAGTTAAGGCACGAATCATTTAAACTGCATTGATTGTCTTATCTCGCTTCATGTGTGATCTCTATCTACATTAATACTCAAATTGATTAATTCAGATTTTGTCGTGACAAGTTTGTTCTTTTTAAGTACAATATTCCTAAGTCAGTACAGGTGTCTGGAGTCGAGACAACATGAACATAAACCAGCAGTCCACTCTTACGGGGACCCTTTTAAGATCTTTAGTTGAAGAGAGTTAAAGTCCCTATCAAACTTGTTTCATTTTTTACTTATTGGATTAAAACTGCTGTCATCTGTGGATTCAAAATTCGAATAACCAAAGAAAATGTCCACGTCTAAGAAGGCTTTTTAATCAAAAAAAGATTGAAATGTAAATTTTGACCGAGCAGGCCGTGGACTGGTAACCTGTGACGTAGCA
>JAOBAT010087638.1:0-41635 GCA_026413305.1 Hydrozoanthus tunicans
GGGGATAAGGGGTGGGGAGAGGGGATATATTTTTTGACCTTCAAAAGAGGGGGAGAGGGGGGGGGGAACCTTTTTTATAGATTACCAATAGCAAAAGGCAGAAACACTTCCGCATACCAAACACATTTAATAGCATTTATAGTAACTTTGTGTTTTTCTGGCGTTATTACAAGCACCGTTCCGAAACTAAAACAGATACAACCGTTTAAAAACAACAAAAGCTTGATTGTTCTTTGTTGGAATGAGCCTGCATTCGTCTTGTCGACAATCTGAGGTTAAACCTTTTACTGAACTTTTTAAACAAAATTTCATTTTAATTTTGAAATGTCTTCTTCACGTTTTAAACTTTAAAGTTTAGTTACAGATTATTTATAGCTCATTTTCACGCAAAAATCCTCTCTCCTTTTTCATCTACAGCGTTAAGTATCATCTGAGAATATTCTAAAGTATTCAACAATTTTTCATCCGGTTGAGAACAAGTGAAGGTCAACTCTTTTGTTGAACATTTTTTATATTTAAAAAAGCGACATTATCCTCTCTGTTTTTCTAAATTGATTTTGTAGTTCAGAAGTGTGAACAATACCCAGGTTTTCAAAGTTGGTTTTGCCCGCCTGTTTTACATTTCCATCTCAGACAGCCTTATTTTTAAAACTAACCGAAGGAGCATGACCCCGGACCAGCCTAGTCGGTCTAGAGTCTCGCTCCTTCGGCGCTCGTTTTGGTCCGTCTCCTCTTCGATCGCAACTCCCGTAAAAAATGTAGCTGAAATTTTCATCCACCTTAAAACTACGCCAGCTTCGATCGCTTCCAGCTCCCCTCTCCCTCTGCGCTAACAACGCAGGCTACCTGAAAACAAGCTCGATCTTCATCGAGCGTGTGATCGCGCACTTCCATCGTTGCAGCCCCCTTTGCGATAAGAAAGCCATTCTTTTAATCTTTCTTTAGTTATGTACGTATCCCGAGTGCACTTGCCACTAAGCATGTGGATTTTCTCTTCGGCAGAAAAGGAGTTACATTCTTTTAATCTTTCTTTAGTTATGTACGTATCCCGAGTGCACTTGCCACTAAGCATGTGGATTTTCTCTTCGGCAGAAAAGGAGTTACATTTAGGGATTGGTAAACTAGATCTCTCTTTTGATTGCTTGACCCGATAGACTCGTTTTGATGCTAAACTCTTTGAAATACCGCTGGTTTGTCGGAGCGGCGTGCTCAACGACACAAAAGGGTAAATTCGGACGAGTTTAAAGTGTGAGATAGTTTTAAAAATTTGAATAACTATTAAGTACACAATAGGAGGATTTCAGTTTAAACACGAGGTTCCAGTATAAAAGGGCTGAGCCCAGGGGTTTTACATGTTGAGTTGCCAATCATCCGCCGTCGAGTTAACATCTACAAAGGTCTCTGCTCTCTGCAGCTGTGGCGTTTTGTTTGCATATATAGATTAGTTTTGCAATTTCAAAATATAGCAAACAATCTACAGTTGTGTATGGCTCATTCTTGCTTCTGAGCCTTGCCATGACGGTATTAGGCTGATTTTAATTTTATTAGTGCTACAACTATGAATTTTAATTCCTGAAGCGAAGTTTCACCGAATAAAATAACGAAAAATTGCAGGCCTCGATCGACGTTGTTTGTCTAGTTTGGTCTTGCGGAGCACGCGCGAGTTTCGAATTGCTCTGCCTCTGGCGATAAATTTAATTCTTATCAGCAGCCTTCCCGACGTACCTCTACCAGTAGAACGGTATTATGCCAATGACTTCATTTACTACTAAAAAACGAAACTGTTTCACGATTATGGTGGAAATGACCTCGAATTGTTGAAAGTGGGTTGTTTCTTTTATCAATGGCCGCCATTACATTTCAAAATTCATGAAAAGGCTTGAAAAAGGGGGCGGGCCTAACCCCCTCGTGTTTAAAGGTAATAAAATACAGTACAAATACAGCGGTACGGTGTTTCTGCTAGTCCGATATATTTTAGAGTTGCTAAATTCAAGAGCCTGGTTTTTTTAGGGTTGAAAAACCCAAGCTATTGTACCGCGCTTGTAGTCCCGCGTTTTAGCAAACGTATAAATATCCTAAAGATACCAAGGGGTAAAAATTTTCCACCCTAAAAAATACCTCTCGGTTTTAAACTTACCCTAGAAAAACGAATTGAAAGCTGAAAATTTTCCCTGGGTAGAACGTACTAGCGGTTCGGCGCTAAGTCCCCTCGTGATATGGAGTAAATAAAGGCGCGCGGGTGTTCGCCAAAGGACTGAATTTATTTTGGGCACTTTTCCGACGGTCATCCCTATCTTTGTAACCCCGAAGTAGTTTCTGCACAACCGGCTACACGCTTTTTTTTTTATAAGAACTAGTAAATTTGGCCGAGGCTTATTGTTCTTAATTTTTTGGTGATTTGAGCCTCAAACTTTTCTTAATTTTTTCTTATTTCTATCTGTGGTTTGAAAGGTACTCAGAACACATGTATTTGAAAACAGATTGCTTGGCGGGTGTATTCTTGATCAATTCATATCCCGATTCATTTTCCGGAGACAATTTCCACTGACTATCCCAGGATTGTTTTCATATTCAAACTCTTACCTTGGTCAAATTAAGTTACGTTATTGTTTAATTGAAGCAATACAAATAATGATTAAAAGAAAAAAAAATTGCGAATCGTTTTTTGTAAAGCTAAGAAAATTGCTCGATCGAGCCCCGAGCCTCAGCTCGTTCTTAACTTGTTCTTAAATTCTGGCCAATCTGAGCCTCGTTGTTCTTATAAAAAAAGCGTGTTATGCAAACCTCGAAGGGTTTCGGGGAGAAATCTTGAGATACTCACGATTTCTCCCAAATGCAACTAGGTTCGGTATTAGCCCGTGCAAACACGGCAACAGATAACAAAGAAAATCAGTTATTATTGTTGCTTTATGTCATATATTATTGGTCAACTGATTCTAGTTTCAGCCCATTCATTCATTTTCTCATGATATCAAGTGCAGTAAACGCGATGTATATTTATAAAAAATAAGTCACATGGTCCCACCACGAAAGGAGTAGCAAATTCGAGGGTAACCCTGAACAATTTGGCGGGGTCGCGGATATTGTCTATCAATGGGATAAAAATAACGAATCACGATGCACTATAATGATGATGATTGTGATTTAGTAGCGGATGACGACGAAGAAATGTCGATAATGTTTACCTGATACTGTCACTGATAAAAAGAAAGGTAATCTTAAATAAACTGTATTAATAAGATGTCTTTATTGCAAAACGCTTGATCACTGAGAATAGAGTCGTTGAATCTGTGAAGGTCAAGGGTCAATGTTCCAGACCATCAAAAGCCTTGCTAATGAGGGTGTGACAGCCACCGTAATATGAAACTAAATAAACACTTTCTCCATGCTTCAAAATTTTCACCAGCCCATATTTTAAAAGCACAATCCATAATGCCAACACCGTTAAAAGCTCTTAAGCTGTTACATTTGTAAATATTGACTTATGGCGACCTCGCAGCTATAAAAAAAAGGCAGGTAAACGATTGGAAACTGTTTCGTGAGTTTGTGTATACATCTACCCCGGGCCTAGAAAAAAGGAAAAACATAAAATGGATGTCAGGGAAGTGTCATTGAATAGTAATTTTATAAGGTAAACTTTATTTGGCACCACAGCGGCCCTTTGTCAACCCCAACGCGATGGTATTTAATTTAGCCAAAATATTTTGTGAAATGGACACCACTTTTAACATTTTATCTTTTCGGGCGCTTGTTAGTACTGTCAGAGCCACACAGTGTCATTTTTCATGTTGTTAGCCCATTAGGAAGAAATTGCCTAGCCGCTCTTTAAAGCTGAACGGCAGGCAGAAGTTCTCACATAGACTAAAAAAGGTGATTTTCCCTCTTTGACTTTAGTTCTTCGTATCGCCAAACGTCGGATACAGTATTCTAGTTTCTATATCTTTAAATTGTCCCAATTCATGCTCCGTAATTAACCATTGTAAAGAATTAACCCTTTTTCTTGCTCGCTTCGGTATTGAAAACTCGTCACAGTTCAATTTGGTGGACAGGCAAGAAGCTAATTGCACTGATCCACAGATTGCCAACAACATTTTTAATGCATTTTAAACCATGCTGAACTTTAATGTTTTTCAACTAAATCAAGTTTCAAGGGTCTCGAAACTTACGCTTTTCAGTTTACTGTAGAAGTCTTCGCCAAATTTGTTTTGCCGATTTTTGACCAGTACTAGCAGTGTAAAGCACGCACACGAAATGACTGGTGGCAGAGAAAATTGAACAAGAATTTTCGATTTCGCCACTGATTTTCATAAAGTAGTTTGCTCTTATGCTATTAGATAGATGTATCTACTGAATGACGCCGAGAAGCATAAACACTCCCGTATCTTACTAATCAACCATCATGTACGATTTGCACATGCCTGGACTGACTAATTGTAGCAAAAAGCCTCTCTCTTTCATGTTACCTGTAAGTAGTTTGATCTACTAGTTTTGTTAACTATTATTATTTCATTTTTTCTTTATCCGGTTCAGGAAATTCTTCTCGTAAGTAAAAAAATGTAAACAACAAACCACTCCAGGCTAACTGTATGTCGCAGAAAGTCTATAACAAGTATTTTTGTTATAATTCATCATCGCACTTAAATGAAGTGACTGAAGACTAGAGAATAAAAATTTTTATCCCTAGTCCGAGTTTGCTGGAGCTCTGATTTCAAAGTTTTGCATATGCACGAGCGGAAATATAAAATTTCAGGAAATTCCTCATATACAAATCTAAAATAAAACTATTACCTATGCAATTAGTACCCAAGAGAACCTTCAAAAGTTCAAACACACGATTTTCAATGGTTTTATTTTCACTTCCTTTTTTTAAATTCAGTCCTCATCTTGTTGTACTTTGGGGGTAAAACTCAATAACTGTAAAGAACGCAATCTATGATAAACAATCTGGCAGTTTTCCCCTGTTAATTGCCTATCTCAAGGAGCTAGAAAAACAAGATACCGTTTGTCATGACCACCATGCAACGAGTCACAATTTTCTCTCTTTCGACACCTCCGAGCGCAACGGGAAATTAGTTGCGCTAATAAGCTGGTTGACACCATGTGGTGGCTTGCGATATCTAGATTCAAACCACAATTTCTCATCCCACGTGTGCATGTCTGCACCTCTTTCGTTAGCAAAACTCTTTAAAATTTTTCGCCACTGATTTTCATAAAGTAGTTTGCTCTTATGCTATTAGATAGATGTATCTACTGAATGACGCCGAGAAGCATAAACACTCCCGTATCTTACTAATCAACCATCATGTACGATTTGCACATGCCTGGACTGACTAATTGTAGCAAAAAGCCTCTCTCTTTCATGTTACCTGTAAGTAGTTTGATCTACTAGTTTTGTTAACTATTATTATTTCATTTTTTCTTTATCCGGTTCAGGAAATTCTTCTCGTAAGTAAAAAAATGTAAACAACAAACCACTCCAGGCTAACTGTATGTCGCAGAAAGTCTATAACAAGTATTTTTGTTATAATTCATCATCGCACTTAAATGAAGTGACTGAAGACTAGAGAATAAAAATTTTTATCCCTAGTCCGAGTTTGCTGGAGCTCTGATTTCAAAGTTTTGCATATGCACGAGCGGAAATATAAAATTTCAGGAAATTCCTCATATACAAATCTAAAATAAAACTATTACCTATGCAATTAGTACCCAAGAGAACCTTCAAAAGTTCAAACACACGATTTTCAATGGTTTTATTTTCACTTCCTTTTTTTAAATTCAGTCCTCATCTTGTTGTACTTTGGGGGTAAAACTCAATAACTGTAAAGAACGCAATCTATGATAAACAATCTGGCAGTTTTCCCCTGTTAATTGCCTATCTCAAGGAGCTAGAAAAACAAGATACCGTTTGTCATGACCACCATGCAACGAGTCACAATTTTCTCTCTTTCGACACCTCCGAGCGCAACGGGAAATTAGTTGCGCTAATAAGCTGGTTGACACCATGTGGTGGCTTGCGATATCTAGATTCAAACCACAATTTCTCATCCCACGTGTGCATGTCTGCACCTCTTTCGTTAGCAAAACTCTTTAAAATTTTTCCCCGGTTGTTTTATTTTGTTTCGCTCTGCCCTTTATAGCTTTTTGAGTTGTTTTCTCTACGCGCTTAAAAAATTGACTTCATTAAATTTTTATTGGGTGAAATATTTTCTACGTTTTATTCAGACTTGTAGAGATTCAGAACAAAACTTAGTAAAGATTAAAAAATTACTCTAAAAGCACTCTTCTTACTTTAAATTTAAAGTAAAACAACAAAAAAGAAAAGGAAAAACCAACCGCTTGATTTCTCAATTGAACGAGTTGATGTAGAACTGACGAATATGCTGATACAGTCCTCATAGTCATATACAAGCTGAGGCCAAGGGTGCGACAGATTGAAACTTAGTATCTCGCGTTAAAATGATAACTGCGCCGTCAATTCTAACAAATTTGTTTTGTCTGTCAGTAGAAGCTTCGTACTGCTCTTGATCCCACTTGAATGCCTACGCTTACAAACGTGGTTTGCTTATTTGTTGCTAATTCAGACAGATCTATAGACGAAATTTTTTCAACTCGGTGTTCTGATAGTAAAAGCCGGTGATCGAACCAGAGTCCTTGGGTGTTGTAGAGTGCAGTTAAATCTATTCTAAAGTTACAGCTGTAGATCATTGGCTCTGTTACCGTAAGGCAAGTGCCTCGAGCAAGAACCGCGGACAAAGCAGTTCCGTTTCTGATTATCCGCAATAAAGATTGCTGACCTGTTCAACAACGACGCTAGAGAATAGTTTATTGATCGAACCAGCAAGTCGTTTGTCCGCGTGCTCTGTGGTATATATCAGTATCTATCTACCGGGGACAGGACCGCAGGAGAATGTACATTTTCCAATCTGATTCAAGTCTCTTGTGATAACGTCTTGACTTAATTTAATTACAAGCAATGGGATTAGAGTTGAGTCTGGTGACACTAATAACATTCCGCCTTGTCAACAACTAAGGCAAAAACTCGATGGTAAAAATAGAGCATGCAGAGTGCTTAACTTACCTTCTGCCTGTCATTTCAAACCAAAATTATTCCATCGTAACAAACTTTGTTGTTTTGTTATTTTATCTTGTGAGAATGAGTATTAAAAAATAAACGACCACATTCAAACAACTCAAACAAACAAAACTTGATGATTACTGATTAGGTTGTAGCTGGTAAATCTTTTAAAACTAAGCGACATACTTGTGAATTAGTGTCAAGATCTCATTGCATAAGAAGTAGTTTTTACGATATAGGTGACGCGGTCGGCGTGTGGCCCATAGCTAGGTTGAACTCAAAGTTATTTTTTCTTAGTCGACTGCAAGTCAGAGAAACTAGAGTTTTCCCACCGCGAATAATGCTGGATTTCCTTTAACTCAAAATATCAACTATAAAAGTTTATTTTACGGGGAGCACGTAGAACTGCCGGCATTCTTCGCAATGTCCCTTCTGTTCCGCAAACCACAAGATCACGGACGCAAGAAATTCTACAGTAAATGAGCTACTACAACTATAAAAGCAAAAATGATGAGGACAAACACTCATACAGTTGGTTTAATCGCTTTACTTTCAAGGAGTTGTAACACCACATGAAAAGAAAACACTTCTACAATCAAAAAGCGATTACACTTGCGCAGGCAGTAAGTGACTTTTTGTAAAACTATCATCTCGAGAGGCGGCTATTTCGGTTTTTTGAAAGTGCGGTGTTTGTGTCAAAACGGTTTAATTTAGAGCTGCCAGAAGGAACAGTGGTAAACCTAGACTACGCTTGATTGGGTTGATTACGACCTAAGATAACATAAACAATCGCGACTCGACCGCCATTGGACAAACAATTCACACTCGACCGTAAATTTTATCCCAGCTCGATCACAAAACTGACAGATGAGTGGTTTGGCACAGACGGCGGGGCATTTTGTTTTATCAATCATAATTATAAGCGGTAATTAGATAATAAGACAGATGGTATGATGGCTTGTTAGGAAGGAAAGCCTCATTTTGAGCTGCCATCTTAAGCAAGCTAACAAGGTGCGTGTAGACAGCTCGCAGCCATTCGCCCTTCTCCAACCAGACCGGCATAGCTCTCTAACTACCGGTCATCAAACGTGCAACGCAGTTCAGCATTTCAGTGAGGCAATCGAGTTAGTGTGCAAAAATGAGCTTCCATCAGAATGCCGCACTGGATTTAGTCGTGACTCCAAATCCATTAGCCTCTCGGGTATCAAGCTCTCATTGGCCCTATGCTGTGGATAGCAATGGAGACGTCAGCATTATTCACTTCCCGGACAGTTCTGCAGTGCCTCTTCAAGCAAGTGCCTCTCCCAATTCTGATATTGAAATTATACAGACGATTGGTAAGTATAAGTTATTTTACCTCTTTGTTGCTCTGCAGCTCTCTCATCACGGAATTAATTTGTTGCCAGATATTTATAACGACTCAAATCACTTTTGTGCGGTGCCGTGACCTTGTTAAAGTCGCTGCCAAGAGCCCGCTTCGTCTTCTAGGTTTTTAACTTCGTTATTTTGTTACAGAACTACCGATTCTACCAAAAAAGAGACGAAGCAGGACAAATTTCGACACATGGCAGCTAACAGAACTTGAAAAAGTCTTCAAACAAACTCAGTACCCAGATGTATATGCACGGGAGACCTTAGCGATCAAACTAGACCTTCTTGAATCGAGAATTCAGGTGAGATCCACTAACAGACATGGCCTTTGTCTTCAAAAAGGCACCAAACGGTATTTCTTATTATGGTAATTCAGTCTGGAAAGATGAAGTCAATTAGAATCTTAGCTTTTATAGTATAACAACCTATAAATGGAATGATTTATGTGTATTCGCACCAAATGATCGTTAGACAAATTGAAAACAGTAAGTGTGTATTGCAAGCTTAGCTCTCTGATTTATGAGCGAAGTGAATCACGTTGAACAACCGACTCCATTTTATTCTGGGCTTTCCTGTCGAACGAAAAAGCATTTATAATCGTTTATTCTATTGAAGCGAAATGTGGTTCATCACTTCATTGTTCCAAAAGCTATGGCAAGACCGTATGTTTCGGAAAAGGTTTTCTCTTAGGTATCTGATCGACTTTGGCTCAAAGGCAGTGTAATTCGTGCTCTTTTGACACAATATTTGTAAATGGGGCTTCAGAAGTATAATACTGTAGAAACAGAACGCATAAGGCTATCTATTGATAAAGGATTTTCACTGTAAAACATAAAGTGAAGCTGTCTTACAGTCTATATTTGCCTTGTTAATTAAATTTAATTTGTACCGCAAGTGGCGAAGTACAGTAGGATGCCACATTTGCAGCTATAGTCCGGATTAGAACAATGTACAACTTCCCTGAATTTGTTAGACTTGTTGTCACTTTAACACATAAATGTTAAGCTATCTTATGATTTATTTCTGTAGAAAACATACCATTTGATTAGTCACTTGATTCAAACCCATTACTCCGGCGCTGTTGTCCGAAAACAAGAGAATTTGCTTCGCGACTCTCAGTCGCCATTTGTTTCCGTTCAAAGACAGAAGACACTAAATGAATTATACTTGCTCTCTCTTCTTGTTCTTCGTTTCCATCCTCTGCGTAAAAAACTCGTAAAGTATGGATAGAGAATTTGCTTTTTGTGAGTTAGGAACAGAATATAATGAGACGAGTTCCTTTATTTGCGTTTTAGCACAAGAGTAAGAAATTTGTCGTTAAATTACTCGCGACGGGAGTCTTTCTCTGGTGCTAATTCCATTTTATGTGAGAAAGTCATTTACCCAAACCGAGTAAATTTGACTAGCTGTTTTGACAGTAACCACTTTATAAGCAGATAGTAAATATTAAATCAATGACCAAAAACAGAGCCGTGTTTTTGACGAGAAAGGGCTTGGCATAGCTTACAGAACAACAGCTTTTGTCCAGTGTTAATGTTTCGTAACCAAGCAGCTCAGTATGCTTTAGAGTAAAAGAAGAGTCCTTTGTATTTGTACTAAGAGAAAAGTAAGAAGATAAATTAAGGTGTTTAAGACGAATTAAACGTAAAATTAGTTCATAAGCTTTTATCGAGACCACTATGAGTGCAGCTCAGTGCAGCTGACTTAGTCAATTTTGTTCCAGACCTCTTGATACACAACAGTTATTACTGGCTGCAGCCGGAAACACCGCTGTTAATCTCAAAGAAATGTAAATGACAAAGATGAAACTGTAAACATGGATACAAAAACACAAATAAGTGTCTTTTCGTAAGACTTTGTTGCTGAGAAAATAAGTTGTCTCATTAAAAGGCGTTTATGAAATAGTTCATCATGAACTAGTATGTAGTTTCTTGGCATATTGATGTGCTCGAAGTTGTATTTTCGTGTCCTTATCATGATAGAAGTAACTTCTTTTCATTCCGTAATAAGTTTTACTTCGGCTAATTTGGTAAACTTTCGTTTAAAAAAGAAAAAAGTAGGCTTCCTAAGTTTGTTTTACAACAGACAATAAGGCTATACCAGGTGTACCACAGGACTTTAGAGCAAAATGCAGCAACATTCTGTGGTAATCCTGTTTATTATGTGTAAAACGTTCTGCACTTGTGCTTGTGGGAATTTCTTTAAATGTGGAACGATTATTTTAACCACTAAAGACCCTAGGATATCGTGTTAACAACTTCACCAAACTTTTCTCAACCGCACATTCCTTTAGAGTTAGTCGGTTCCCCCACTGCTTCGAACTGAACTTGAGTTAGAAAAATTTATGGTGCGTGCAATTACCCATACTTATTTCATTTATTCAAGTTGTCTTCTTGACGATTCTATTTAGTTTTAAAAGTAACTTAGAACTCAGTGTAAGCTTACAAATAATCATGCATACTGTTTTTAAGATACTTAGCCGCATCATTTTTTCAGATTATTTTTATAGTTGAGTGGCAACATTTGCCCTGTACAGCAATGTTGATTTTCCTATTTGATTTTGCTTCTTTCGGTGACTATCTAAAGAATATTTTTACTACAAATTAAATTAGTTCCAATTCAAATTGTCTACGAGTATTTTCTCCCTAAAATCTAGATTTTAGAGAAGTTTAGGGGTTATATACACTGTTTCTCATCAAGAGGATTAGTTTTAAGTTTTGTTTACTTTGGTTGAGCGCAAAATTTTTGGAAGGAAGGATCTAGCTTCTTTGTTTTGACAAGTTGTATATTTGTGATAACGATCTCCCACAGTAAGACCGCCATGTTTTCCGCCTTTGGTTGTTTATCAATTTGAACTCATTTCTTGTTTTGCTTTCTTTCAAGGTGTGGTTCCAAAACAGAAGGGCTAAGTGGAGAAGAGAAGGAAAAACACGGTCTGGTCCTGGGAGAAGGAAAAAGAACGAACTTAGTAAACCCGTCACCATATCCATTGAGAACGCGAAACCGAGAAAGGAAACTTTTGAACTACACGATAAAGCGCCGTCGTGCTCAAATACAAAACCGTTCAATTCATTTACGATCGAAAGCATTCTCTCCAGACCAGATCCGTGTGAGAAAACTATAAATTCGGAGCATTTAGTACAATTTAAAAACAATGGAAAAAATGTTAGCTCAGCTGACAGTCAAAAGAGCTGTTTAACAATTTCCCCACAGACTGTTGCAGCGCGCGAAAAACCAAAGTTTGTGCGTCCTACAGCCAACTGGCCAGACAGAATAAGTCAGGATTCTTGTGTCGCGCCTATTACAGCTGCGTCAAATGGGGCGGTTTCAACAGGCTCGGCCGCAAAAAAACATATTCCCACAGTCGCCACAAGGTCTGATCAAGCAGAGTCAAGTTGGACGAGTTATCAAAACCACCCCGACTACCACCTCCTCGAGAGACCACGTGACCTTGAGGGAGCTCCCCCTCCTTCTAAGTCACACGAACACGAAGAACCTGGTGTACATAACATATTTGCGAATTTTCGAACTTCTAGCATCCAGACTCTAAGAAACAGAGCGGAAGAACATTATAGGCGACTGCGCAAAGGACTGGGGCGATAAGGACGCTGAGTTGATCAAACTTTTGTGTTATTCTGTTATACGATGAACACGGCATAAAGACGACGTGAGTTTGGAAAGAGACACAAGATTTCTAGTTGATCTTTTCCTTCTGATTTTCCTCCGGGGAAATTCAATTCGTTTCTGAGTTAGAGAACAAATGTTAGTACTGAACTGTTCTATTTTTCACTCCTCGCATCTAAACGTTTTCAGACTTGTTATCAGTTTCTTTTTGTAATATTTAAAGATGGTTAGGTAAAACTTTTTCTTTCTAATATTGTTTTCAGAGTCATAAAATTATGTTTTATGTTAAATACAGCATCACGCCCTCTGCCAAATGAGCAAGTCTCCTAGAATAACATTTTGAAGAAAGCTACCATAAACCAAGAAGTTGCTGTTACAAAATGCATCTGTTCCCAAAAATTTAATTTTGATAAAGAAATTCTATTGCAGTTGAAAGTTTATTAGTGTATGTGCTCTTCCTTGAAGAGAAAAATAAAGATTTAAGCGAAGTAAAATCAAGACTTGAACATTACAGGGTACATTTAATATTCCCGCTAAATATTTTTTAATGTGTCCGGTTGAGCGAATGGAGAAGGAGTTGAGGGGGAAGGGGTTAGGATGGGGTTGGGGTGGGGTTGGGCTGGAATGGGAGGAGAAACGACGAAAGACCTGAATCGAGGCGATAAGGATCAAGTGAGTCAGTCATCGTCAGAAATTTCGGACGAAGTGGTCTTTTTAGTACTTAAGCAAATAGCAATGTATGCTTCAGTAAAACCTGATTAGAGTATCTGTTAGAAGGTCGGCTATTTATGTTGTTAGATAATGATAAACATCAAGAAAAGTATTAGCGCTGATTGTGTGAACGCTGTGCCGTTTTTTCCAAATTGTATGAAATTTGCATAATCTGTTTTTCGTCGTCCCGAAATCCAGAAACTTTGTGAACAGCAAACAAATTTCTGAAACATTTTTCTCAGTTCGCAGCAAGCAATACCGTGATCATGCATGCATCAGAACCTAATGGACGAACCAGTATTATTTGCTTTCCGGCGGAATCTTATTAGTGAACCTACGAACTCGAAGCACTTTGTCACATGTCACCTTTTGACCAATAAAACTGGAGTTAGTTCGCAAAACTAAACGTGCGCATGCGTATGTCACGAACATGAAGTGAAGTATAAATAAGAGTTTTTTTTTTTTCATGAAAAGTTTCAATTAAGAATCGCAATTATTTTTCTCGTACAATTTAAAATGAAGAACTCTTTAAAGTCAACGATTTATACCTTGGCCAAATGTAGTTTTTTGTTGGTCTTTAACCAATTTTGTCCGGTTACTATTTATCTTAAATTTAGTTAAATCGTTGCCAAGACACATTTCAAAATCCCGAAATTTAAATGGGTACACGTCAGGCTAACTTGGTTATTCTCAAACTGTAAAATATTCAAAATGTCGGTCGTTTTGCCTTATTTGCCTAAACTTTTTAGTGAAGTATACGATCGCATAACGTCAGTGTATACAATGACTTAATGGCGGAGGATGAAAGGAAATGAGTTTTTGTATTTGAATTGGATTAAGACTTTGTGTCTGTAGCGTTTTTTGTTTTTTTGTATCTGCAAAATCAATTTTGTCGCCTTCGTTTAGAAACTACAATTGCTACTAGAAATATGTACATTTTGTCTTTTCACAACTTTGTATGTTCTTTGCCTCCAATCTTACTAAAAGTCTACTGAAACCTTAACACAAAGCGCAGAAGACAATGCGACCTCCTAATCTAAGTGTTAGCAGTCAATCAAAACAAATTCTAACCAAATGGACACACATTTTCTATTTGCGGTAATATTTGATCAGTTTTACTCACACCACGATATATTTATACAACGAGATTGTTTCTGTCATTTGGTAATGATTACGAGCCAATGGAAAGCAAGAGATTAAATTGCGATCGCAAATCACCACTTTTCAGTTTTATGAATAAAACCGTTTTTGTTGACTGAGTCTCTCGTACTGAACAACTTCAGCTTCTGTTATCTCTTTATCGTAGCAACGCTTTATATATCCTTTTCGCAATATATTGTATCTGTCTTTGGTTTGCCACTTCGGGGTTGTTCTTTTTGTGTGCAAGAATATTGGCTGTATTTTTTTAAAGTGTTGCTATAGTTACACCACGCTATCGCGCAGTTTTCAGCCAAGCACCTGCCAAATTTGCATAGCTGTAGGATTATATCGTCTCAAACTAGCAGGCGGCCTGATAACTGATTTTAGTACTAACAATGTCAAGGCTTCATGAATGATATAGGTTTTAGTCTGACAGATTTGGAGTTTTTTTTTTTTAAACTTTAGCACCAATATCTGGTGCAAATGTTGTGTCGTTTGAATACGCGATATGGCAAACCCACCATGGGGAATTGACTCGCATCCCAGAAGAAGGTACGCTATTTCACTGTTTCTATGCTCATGGCTATCAATTCTTGGCAATCTTTTTGTTTATATATCATTTTGCGCAATGTATAGTTTTTTCATTCAAGTTCTCTTCTACTTAGGTTTGTTTTAGGCAAAATATTATTTTGTTATAACTTTAGATTTGTTTCGTTCGTTCTTGAACTTGAAAACAATCAGTTGAAAATCCGTTAAAAGTCAGTTGCAAAAATCAATTAGTGTTTAAAAAATAACGTTTTCGAGTTGCGAGTTTTATCGACTCAGATGTGAAATGACACAGTATGAATTTCCTATTTCCGCAATTAAAGCTGCGCAAAGAAAAGATACTGATGACTCTAAATGAACAACGCTACTTCTTGCCTAAATGGCTAGAACATTGAATGGGATTAAACCGTTAAAAAAGCTATACTTTGTATGAGTTGATTTGCAAACGACCAATATTTATTGGATGGACCCATTAACACGGGCAGCTAAAGTTGTTGCAATGTACTGTCAAACGGAAAGCTTAATAACACACGGTGGTTATATTAATATGACGCTTGTCAGGCTCAATCGGATTGCTGTTCTTGGTCTTTAAAAAGTCTTTGTGCGAACTTGGTTGTAACGGAATAAATGCCTCGTAGTCAAATAGAAAAACAGAATTATCTGTTAGAGTAATAACTTTCTTTTAGCACACTACTTTTAATTAAGAAAGAAGCCGAATTTCTAAACAGGAATCAACCAGGATATTGAAATGAAGCGGACATCAAAACTACACCTTATGCATATGCAAGCAAGCGCAAAGTTGTCATGCAGCAGTTTTCTTTAGTAACTACTGAAGACATTTTTGATACTGATCTTTGTCTGGTTTAATAGAGCTTGAAATTACGAAAAAACCGTTAAAAATTCCATTCAATTAGTATGTTGTATGTTTCTAAGGCCAACAAGAACTATAGCAAATATTTTGCCGAATAATCCTCAATTAACCCAATTTTTCTGTTCAAATTTCTTTAGATTTTACTAGAAAAAAAGAGGAGTTTTTCATAGCATTAAGACTTATGTTTCGAAGGTAGATTTATGGCCTCACACGGCAAATACCATAATAGTTATAAATGACAATATTCTTGCACTGAAAGTCGAGACTGCTACTCATATAGCCTTCGCTCAGACTGTTCGTCTAAAAGACGATAAAAGCTAAAACAAAATTAGCTACGTGCAAACTTTACAGCAAAAATGAATACAAATATATATAAATTAGTTTTCTCTGCTACTACGTTTGTTTTGCAGGCTTGCTTTTAAAGGAATCCCTGGTCGGTATGTTTTTGACAACGATAGAAAACATTTAGTATTGTCTAAACTGCATGCAAATCAAATAGTTATTGAGAAAGCATTTCCCTTGTAGCAGCTGACGGTTGATATTTTAGTCAGCATTTTATGAGACGATATCAGTGAGCTAAAAGATGAAACAACTCATTGCGTTTCCTATATAAAATTGCAGGGGAACGTTGAATCTCGAGTGTTTTAAAAACTTTTGGAATAAGCGTGAAGCCAATATGTCGTTGCTGATAAAAAAAAATGTTTTCAATATCTTTCAGGTTTTAGAACTTTTTAATTCCCTCGACATTAATACCCTGTGAAAATTCATTAAGCTGTTTCCAAGGTTACAAACTATGAATAAACTATAACTGAAAGGAATGAAGATTTAATGTGAATAGAAAGACAGCTTGAGATCGGTGATCTGTATGGCAATTATTGTTAAAGTTTTTTCCATAATCATTCATAAAAAAAACAACTATCAAGGAATTGATTTCAAACAATTTCCATGCCAAGTAGTTGGCTGTAGAAACGAAATTTCACCTGTTAAGACACCACAAATTAAAAGTATACACCGGAATGGTAAATTTTTTAAAGTTTTTTTTATTTATCATTGTACGAAGGAAAAAAAGTCGACCGAAATTTTGTTTGATTTTCCAACCCGATAACATCGTGACTGGGCCATACCACAAATGGCTGTTGAATGATTTCTACAAGTGGTTGCAAAATGTTTGTCTGTGCTGTTATGGACATTACGGTTGCAAAAATTAATGAAATGACAAATGTTTACGTATCATCTCTCAGCGCGCCGTCCCGCGCTGCGCCGCGTACACACATATTACGCATGCGCAAACTCATCTTGTCCGACAACAAAATGGCGATTTGGTTTATAATACGAAATTGGTAACAGAAACCTTTATGTAATTCAAATTAATGAAACATCGAAAAGAAATAACTCCGTCCTTATCAAGAATGTTGTGAGAATTAGTCCAGTGGAGAAATGGAGTTGAATAGGTGAGCTGGTTGTTATCTTAATTGGAGTTATAGATATAATCGGGTATGCGAGCTAGTATCTATGGCAATATGTTGTTAATCTGTATATTTAGACATTTAGATGAAGCGGTAAAGAAGAATAGTTAAACGGAAATGTTTAAAATGGTCGTCTTTCGTTTAAAACTGTCATATTTAATATATCTTTGTATAACGAGTTTTAAATACTGACTATATGTTTTCAATCGACTGGTCGTGCATTACGATTGGCAACAGATAAGAGATCGACACGGTACCAATGTTGCGTTAAATATATCAGGGAAAATTTCATATAACCCGTAACTCAGAGTTATTTTTGTTTTGTGTATATATATGTAGTCGTATTTCTGACAACGGTGATTTTCTCAATGTTAATTACTGAATCAGCTGGTAATTTTCAAAACAAAGAAACTCTATTTACTAACTACTAGGTTGCCTGTGGCAGTCTGAATAGAAAAAGTTTTTTGGTAAATTGTTTCAAATACTCAGATTGATGATAATGTATTTCCAGTTGCTCACAAAGGTTAATCATAGTTTATAATTATATGCATTGATCAGTGCATTAAAAATGCTGAGAATAATATTGGAAACTGTTTAAAGTGCATTACAGGCAATCCAGTTTATGCTCTTTATTGACTACTTCTCATTCATTCGTAGACATATTGGAGCAACTGCCCAATACCTGTCCACCCTCTCTTGTTTTTGTTTTAATCTATTTTCATAGGATGAGGAATGCGCAGTAATAAGTGCAGTTAATAGATCTATGGACATGTATTCTGAAGTTTAGCCAGCATAATTTTATATTTTGCCACAAGTGGGAGGACAACCCTAAAATGAATGCATAAAAACCCAATAAATAATTAAAGGACCCATTAATGGAAGGGAGGGAACACAATTTTTTGTGGAGCTACAAAATAGGAAATAAATAGAAAGTTTAGTTGAAGCACTTTTTGATAGTTTAAATCTAGTTTTACAGTCTACCTTATACCAACTGAGGCATGCAAAAACTGTGCTAACAGACTTAGGAAAGTTATAGTTTGCAAATTGAAACAGATTATTCATAATGTGGCTGAAGATATATACTTCTTGAAGTTTATCAATTGTCTCGCAATTAATGAGTAGTTTACACGATCACAGTGTACACATCATCATAAGAAAGCTAGCAGGAAGCAGTCAAACCTTTGCAGTCCTCAATGACTCACATTGCGAGATAACTGAGTATTTAAGTCAGAGTTTGTAGTCACACAATCTGTCTGTGGGCTTTCAATCTTCCTATCCAATCTTAGTGGTCCAGTTCTTAGTATTTCTTTTTTGCCCACAATAAGTAGAGATTGTTTGAGCATGATAGATTTTTCTATGGTAGTTTGCGATTAATGAATGTATACATGTGAAGGGACTTAGAACTTTTCAAATTTGACGTTAGCTTTATTATTGTTAAGCAGATTTTGTTCCGAAATGAATAATTTAACGAGTTATGTTCCATGGATACAAGCCCAGTTTCTGAGGTGATAAATTCTGTAACTAGCCAGTGATTCTTCTTTAGAAGTAGGAGTCTACAGATGCTTGTCAGTAATTATATAAACACACCTTTTTTTGTTTTGTTGATGTTCCACAGCCTATTGGTTTTCAACAAAAAGTTCAGCTGCTTTGTCAAAGCACAGCATGACTTTTTAAATTTTCTGCCTTTTGGAAAGTTAAATTAAATTTCAAGGTCAACAGCTAACTGTTTACCTAATTAGGTTTTGTATTTAACTTTCCCTTTTACAAAAATTATAATTATAATCTATGTTTACTGTTGTGTGTGATGATATAGATTCCCAAAACTCCTGATGATATGGATCATGAAATTGTTGAATTTGTTGATAACCCACCTAGTTTTGCAGATCAGGGGTAAAATCTGTTTTAATTTATTTATATATTGTTTTATTTTTCCTTATAAGATATATGTCGTACAAATAAGAAGACTTTTAAAAGCGTATAATTAGTAATATCAATGACTGAAAGCAACTTCAGAAACTCTTTGAATGTTTTGATGAAGTTGATGATAGTTTTATATTTATAGCTTTGAGTGCATGAGGCTGTGAGTTGTTAGAGTCTGTGATGATGCTGTAGATTGGTGAAACTCTGATTTTTATTTTTCTTTTTGGTGGCAGTGCTTCACTGAAATGAATATTTTTGTTCTATATGGAATTATGCAAATTGCCACTTTAGGACAACAATAGAATTATAAATTTATTTAAAGTTTTCTTAAAGCTAAATTCTATTTTTTTCAGAAGAAAAGGTTTTTAATTATAGGGGAAATTTTGTTCCTAGATGATATAAATGTACTTGTGGTTTAATTAGGACAGACATAAAATAATTCTGGTTTTGAAAGTAAAAATTTAATTCCCAACTTAAGCAAGACTTAAACATATTAATTATCTCTAGAGTTCAATTCAGCATTTTACACCTGCTAGTGCCTTAATGTTGATGAATTAACAAAAAACAGAGAAATAATCAATGTTTTAAACAGTAAAAGTTAAATTGCAAACTGGTGTACATAACTATGTACTGTGGGATCAGATCCCATTCATATGGTCACCTACTCTTAACTCTCAAATAAACAAACATTTACGTTAATTTTTTGAGCAAATTTTTGTTCCTATCAGGTCTGTTTGATTATTAGTTTTTGGCTGTTTCCATCCTATTTGAACCTTATTTAGGTCTGTCTGACTATTACAACCCAGTGATTTTGTCACTTTCATCCATAATGGGCAAGTTGTTCTCTAAAGATATTGGTTTAAGTATGTATTAATCTTCTAAACAAGTATAAAATTTGTGCTTGGAATATTATTCCATTTTATACTACTATACCTGACCCAGTGGTACTAAATTATTGACATTTTGAGATATTTTCACTCTATGTTATTATTCCACCTTATACTAGTTCCTATTGACTATTTAAGATGTTTCCACTCATACTATTATTCTGCGCTATAGAGATACTACTATAATTAGATTTTTAATATATTGTCTGCCCTATACTACTATTTTGCCCTGTTTGTTTATTCAGGAGTTAAAAGTACTGGGCAGAAAAAATTGGCCATAATATAAACCAGTTTGGAATTTCAGTAACAGAAGCGCGCGTTGGGATAAAATGAAATATTCATCAAATTTAAGAAAGCAATAATAATGAATTCCAATCCTGTTTCATTGTGTTCCTTTGTTTAAGTTTCATGAATTTTACATTTTATCCCAACTTGCATTGGGACATGTTTCTGAAATGTCAAACTGGCTTATTGGGGTGGCCCTAGGCCTATGTGCTGACCACGGTTTTTATAAAAAGTGTATGGCCACTTGATTGGTGGACCAAAACAGTGACCATTATATAACGAGGTGGCTGTGTTAACGAGATGGTCGAAAGGCCAGGTTCCAATATACATAATTATGCAGATGAATAAGTTCAGGCCTGGAGATTTCAGAAATTGTTGGAAACCACTTTTCGGTTCCGTGCATTTAAACTAAAACCACTATTTTGATCATGGGAAACTTTTTTTTTCTATAAAGAAGACTATAAAAAAGCAGGGTTGGAATTTAGTAATAAATGTATTTCTGGTAAGCAAACATTACGCGTGCATCTATGACAAAATGTAAAATACATTTTGTTCCCGCAGATTGCAGTTCTTTGAATCTTTGAGGGTTCTAAACAACCATTAAATTTATAGGAATTTAAACAACAACGACACAAAACAACAGTTTATAGCCATTTTTACAAATTTTTTCAACTGATTCTGTTCATATCGCCATCGGAAACTATTTTTCGGTTCCATCATTTTGCCAGCATGTAACCAACACGTAACCGGAAAGGATCGTTTCCGTGAAATCTTCAGGCCTGAAGTTAGTGAAGGACTTGTTTGGTTAGTTGCATATATAATAATTTTGACCTACAAATTTTCACTGTCTCTTTTAGAGCGACAGGAGGTTCAGAGGCTACATCATTCCCAGCACTGCCTAGTTCTAACAAACCCAGTCAGCGCAGAGGCTCTGGTAACTCCAGTGAACCTCGCCTTCGGCAGCTTGAAAGTAGACTAAACATTAACGAGCAGTCAAATAGAGCTCTCTTAGAAGAGCTTGTTCGACTGCAGGGAGAATTTAAGTCTTGTGTGCGGCGTAATGAAGATAGCTTGCGAGGTGAAAGAGAAGAGAGACTTATTTTATCCGAAAAAATTCGAGCTGCAAACAACTTGTACACTCAAATGACCATGAGGCTGGCTAGAACTGAAGAGAGACTTGAAACTGAGCGGGATGCCGTTGGTTCACTTGTCAACCATACCAAACAGGTTGAGCAGGCAATAATAGGCAGTCAGCAGCAGCTGATCAGTCGGCGAGAGAAAGCACATGTGCAGATAGAGCGTTTGAAAGATGATATTGATGAAATTCGAGAAACCTCTGAACAGATCCAAAAGAATATGAGAGCAATGGCTACTGATTTGAGAACTCTTAAAAGTAAACAAGAAATTAATTCAGAGCATTTTGGGACAAGTGTACAAGAAATGCGACAAAGAATAAAAAAGGTTGAGGGAGAAACCCAATCAGCTGTAAGTAAACCTCCAAAACTTATTCAAACTCAAATTATCAAACATAAATTAAACAAAATTTATAACGATAATTGAAGGACCTAGTTAGTGCAAAAACAACAGGCTAAAGTGACTTAGTATGAAATGCTAAATACTCCCAATGGTTTTTAAGAGAAAATATAGCTGCAATAATTCAGGGAGAGTTGTGAC
This sequence comes from Hydrozoanthus tunicans, assembly GCA_026413305.1. Taxonomy (NCBI): domain Eukaryota; kingdom Metazoa; phylum Cnidaria; class Anthozoa; order Zoantharia; family Hydrozoanthidae; genus Hydrozoanthus; species Hydrozoanthus tunicans. Next base: position 21,571 of record JAOBAT010087638.1, read on the forward strand.
TTACATTGCTTTAATAATTGCACTTAATACCATTCAATTTTTATTATTAATGACTAACTTAAAAAAATTAATGAAACTTGTTTTTGTTCTTTATGCAGGTTCTTAATTATTTCCTAAGCATTATGTTAGGAGAATGAATTGTTAAAGATGATTTTTATATAAACAGCGTAAATGGGGGGGGGGGGTTCAATTCCCTCTGTTGGTATGGTAGGGGGGTGCTTGTCAAATAATCGGCATTTTCAGATCAAAAACAACTTATCTAGGTTATTGAAATCAATTCTAAAAACAGTATTTTTATGGGTGCAAAAACAAAATAAGTAATTTATGTTTTTTAGATCCATTTTTCTCCTGTCTTAAAATTCAATATCAATGCTTTAAAGTATATTACTTTTTTAGGGTCAAAAATTTTCAAGTCTCGGTATGTTATAGCCATAATAGGGTAAAATTTTTTGTCAGGTTTTCCAATGAACATTTTCTTATCCATTTTTATACCCAAAAGTAACATCCTCCCCCCCTTCTCCCCCCTATGGCAAATCTATATCTTTTTGCAAGTTTAGCTGATAAGTGTGCACATCTTGTTTTAAGGTTGATGTGATGACAAGACAGCAAGATGGTCGAGACTTGATTGAATCTTCTTCAGTGAAGTTCAGAAATCTTGTTGAGTCCAGGTATTATCATGCATAAATATGTTAATCACTGTACACGTACAATTGTTCTCTCTTGTACTTTTAGTGGACTGTAAATACTCTTGTGAAATGCGTGCGCATCCTCATTAACTGTTGCAACAACTTTGGAAATGGTTTTTTGATGGTTAATAATTGTCTTGATATAATAACTTTTTGATCATCATTTTTATAAATAGGCTCTCAGAAGTTAAAGAAGCAGTAAATGAACTCCGCAGAAGAATGGACTTTGAAGAGGCAGAGAGAAAGTCTGCAGTTCAACAGAATCAGCTCTCGTAAGTCTTATATAGCTACCTGTACTTTCTGCTACCAATCAGAGTTAAGGTTTCTTTGTTTTATAGACTTCAGAGTATAAGAGCTACATAGAGCATTTGCTTCAGTCCACAACTTCATATAATTATATTTTTAACTTCAGTTTATGAAATTTTGATTAATAGTTATTAAATGATACTAAACTAAAGCTTACAAAGTCAAATAGTGTAGTAATGTACATGGCAAGCAGTTAGCAAAATTCAAAGATACATTTTTGGTATAAAATTATAGCTTGTTCAACCTGATGAAAATCTGCTCACTTTTTAAATAAAAATAACATTCGAATCAATTCAATTTTACAACTCAATGAAATTAAATGTTACCAATTCAATGATTTGTACAATGTTTAATTCATTCAAACTTTTTGTTTATTGATAATTTTTTTTTAAAATTTTCAGTCAACAAATATTTTTCATGCAATGTTTTAACCACGATTGTTGTTTTTGGTCAGTGTACATGTACATGTAGTTTTGATTGTTTTTGAATTTTTATTTCAGAAATGAGCAATTGAGAGCATTAATTTTGGAAGTTGACAGAAAAAGAGAGGAAGATTTGTATTCTTCTTCAAGGCAGTCACAAGATAAGGAAAACATGTTGGAAGCCGAGAGAAGTGCACTTGCTAATAAAATGACGGAAATGTCAGAGGAGCAAAGCAAGAGGATGTTACAGAAGGAAATAAGGCTGAGGGAAGATGCACAGTCAAAGTTTGTTGCCCTTGAAAGAGTAAGTGCTGCCCTGGGAGGGTACTTTTAGGACTTCTTTTAACAACCCCTAAAATATACTGGACTTGTAATTTTAACCCCATAAAAATATGGCAGTCATACCTACCATCGCAATATAGGGACTATTCCTCCGCCCCCCCTCCCTGGGAAGTGCTGCAAGACCTACGCAAGTTCATGATCACATCATGGCTAGGAGGGGGTGTTGGGGTACTGTAAAACTTCACAAGAAATGTCCATATAACTGAAAAAACACAATTAATTTTGATCAAATATGAAAACCACACAAAAATTGAATCTGAAAATTATTTTGTGTTTCCCTGTTTTTTAAATCCAAAAAACTGATAGTATTCTGAAAAATTAATCTGAAAGACCCCCCCCCCTGCTCCATTAGACTTCTTATTCACCAGTCAGCCAGTCAGATTCTTCTCTTATTCACAGTAGTAGCTGTTCAATAGCATTTTTATGGAACTAGAAAAGTCTGTAATATATAATCACCAGTTAGTTACACAATATAATATATTTAGATCCTAGTTATTAAATGTTCTAGCTACCTCAGGTGACTAGAGATTAATAATTAAACACAAAAAGACAGTGTAGAAGTAGTTATGTTCATACTTATGTGATTGTGCATACAATCTAGATATGAGCAAAGTTAACTTACACACTGTAAATAAACATAACTTTAAAAAGTTGTGTGTTGAATTTTTCTGTATGCAGAGATATAGAGAGGAGCAAGGGGCACGACTCGTATTTGAGAAGTCTTTGCGAGAGGAAGTTGAAAAACGCTGGGAGGCACTGAAGAGTTATGTTGATGAAGAGATTCAGTCTTTGAGAGAATCTGGAAAGGTGAGTCACTGCTAATTGCAGGTGAAGGTTGAATGTGTCCTGGTTCTCAACTGTGCATGTAATTTTTCTAATCATCCAATGATTGGTATCCTGTTATCTTCACCTTGCTAATTTCCTTCCATGGGATACCAACTAACTATGTTTATCCATAATGTTGTTCTTCTCCCTGGGAGAGTACCCAAGTGTTTGGGGCTTAGCTTTATCAAAACTTTGAGCACGTGACGAGACAGAGGGGGTTTGTTAGAGGGTGGGGTTGACTTAGAGTGCTGTAGGTAAGTATATAAAAGTGTCAGGTGATAAACTGTAGGTTTTTATTTTAGCTTTCCCAGGTGAGGTCTGATCAAAGCTTGGTTCGCCTAAATGAGTCAATCTCACTGCTGGAAAGACACATAGATGAAGGCAAGAAGTCTGTTGAGCAGGTGCTTCATGCAGAAATCACCTCAAGGTAAATGTTTTGAACACCCAAGCTGTATGTATAGCCTGACCTTGCAAGATTAGTATGTGACCATATGCAAAACATGATCAATATATATACTTTTATGAGAATTAATGGGCTGACTACAACTTCAAAAATCCCCGAAGAGATTACAATTCTGTTGACTTTGGGAGTTGTACTCAATCAGTTTGGTGTTTTACATTGTAGATTTTATGGCTTGTGGGCTTGCATTGGGAGCAAGTGCAGGGCTTTATACAAGGGGCCTAGAGGAATTAAGGTCTTTATTGGAAAACTGTTGAAAGTTTATTATAATAGAAATTGTATAAGCTAATCTGAAATAAATTGTAAAGTAAGATAAAAGTTTTTGTTCAACTAGTGACAGTACAAAACATTAGAGCAACAGACGTCCGTGTTGCCACAGAGGCCAACTGGAAATCAAATATCAGAAGTTGACGCATACTTTCACACAATTGCAGTCGTGGTAATCACCACGGGAAGAAAAGCATCTTGGCGGCTTCCTGTGACGATCACCACAACTGCATGATGTGTGCAAGTATGCGTCAGTTACTGATATTTGATTTCCCGCTGGCCTCCATGGCAACTGACATGGACGATTGTTGCTTAAGGTCTTAATCATTAAAAGAGTATTTTCTCCTCCTGCTCTGGTCCCAGATCCTGAAGGCCCTTGGTGTCTCGTTATATATTTGAAATTTTTTGTTTGTCACTTTTAGTTATTAATATTGTTCTAAAATAGGCAAAAGCTATAGAAACTTACATGAGAACAAATCTGTTGAGAACATCTTTGCATGCAGTCAGATCTTTGTTTTTTTTCAGAGGGAAAACAGTTACTTTGTGAAAGTGAAAAACAGTCTTATGAAAATGCCATTTCAACATGTAATGGATTTATATTATTGTTGCAGACAAACTCAGAATGAGAAATTGTCAGCCAGATGTGGTCAGCTTCAGGACAAGCTAAATACAGCCATCAGTACCCTGCAGCAAGCAGTTGGAGGGGTAAACAGCAAAACCTCAGGGGAGATCGATAAGGTGTGATACCACATGTACAGCTGTACCATACTGAAACAAACTTGGATTTAATTTAGAGGATCTGAGGAGGGGGTATGTGAGAGAAGGCGCCTTCACAAGCATTTACTCAACCCCTGCTCAGTCGTTACTAATTAAAAACAATTAAAAGTTTTTAACCTTTCAGTAAGACTAGCAATATCTAACTTCTCTTATGTTTGGTAATGAGAAAACTGGAGTTACAGCAAACTACTCAAGATGAAAAGTGAAGCTCTCCTAAACTTTTAATCTGAAAAGTGTGGCCTCAAGTTTGGAGAATTTTACTAGCAACATGTACACCATTTGGCTTATTTGGGCTGAAAATATTAATTTTCAAATGCCTGGTAATTCTGTGAGCCCCCAGTAATGTGGGGTGAAGCCCCCAATGGGGTCCATAATTTCTTTAATTGCAGGAGAACCTTCCAAATGGTGGAGTAATCTCTTGTTAGGGGAGAACCCTGTGGTGGATGGAAAACTCTTCTTATAGGGCTGGGTGTAAAGAATGTTTCCTGAAAGTATATAGATCGAAGCACACCCTGTAGTATTGAGGTAGTTTATACCAATTAAGCTCAAACTTTTTTACTTTTTTCCATGAATCTTGAACAGGTGAAGAAAGAGCTGAAATCTATGATTGAACAAAATAACAACAGTGGCGTCAAGGGCCTGGCTGATGTGGATTTGAGGCTAGGAAGATTAAACCGGAAATTGGGGGAGGTTGAGGAGGAGATCAGGAACCTTAACAAGGTATGTTCAGAACTATAATAGTAGGGCGTGATAATAATTTTATCATGCCTTCATGAATTTGTAAACTGTTTAGATGTTACAGAAACACAAAAAGCACACCTAACAGCTTAATTTCAAGTATCTAATAAAGCAGTGTGACTTGATCTGTTTTGCGATGGTTGACCGAACTCAGTATTAGATTAATTACCAATTACCACTATAATTGGATAAATCCGTTCTCATTATAAGAAAGGACGTTTTTCACAAAAAATGTTAAAGTGGAAACTAGTTCTGAAATATGTGATAAAGTTAAAGTTGTTTCATACCTCAAATCACTGAGGCCTTAAAATTACTCTTGACCGTTGAATAATAGTGAATTCTTAAAAGTTCATATCACGGTATTTAGAAATTTGTGCTTGAATATGATTTTGTTGGTTTAAAGTTGTGTGTTTAGGAAGGACACGTTTCGGCGAAATTCTTTTTTAAAAGAAATATTAAAAGTGAGTTTGTGATGTGTGCTGAAAGTTTAAGTTTATGTAATTGCCTGTTACTGACTAAATACAGTTGTGTTTTCCAAAATACTAGCATTATGATACTAAAAATAGCATTTTGCGAATCATACAATTTTTTGAAGTTTTACATGAGTAATATAGAATGCTAGAATTAATTCTTGCACAAACCTTGAAAATATCATCAGTTCTGCAGGAGGTTGTATTAAGAATATAAAACGGTTGTTATGCATCCTTCTGTGAGAAATTTTAATATTTTAAACTAATTGCAAACCGTCATAACAGCAACGAGGACGTCATTGTTAAAAATAATAATTTCTATTGATGACTTGTCACAGTGTAAAGTAAACTAAGAGATTCATAAAACGTTGAATATCCTAATTATGGCTGTCAACACTGGCACTGTATGCATTACCTGGGCTGAGTTAATTATAGTGAAGTTAAGCGTGATAATTTGTCTGTGGGGCAGGGGCTGGGGGGGAGGGGAGGGGATTACTGGATCGTTCACATGACGATGAGCAGTTCGATCTGAAATTTTGATAAAGACATTAACACTGCTCTGAAATTGGATAAAGGTTTTGATTTATTGATCTACATGTGCATGGAGATTTTAATATTTTGGTCTGAAGTTAAGTGTAGATTTTGATGTATGCAAATGGTGTATATTTTGATATGTTTATGCAAATAGTTAAGTTTTTAAAATTTTTGTCAGAATGTAAGTGGATGTATAAACCTAATGTGCTTTATGCAATTTGATGTAAATTCTGATATTTGGATCTGAGTTTGGGTTGAGGTAAACTTTGGAGTGGCACCGTGTGTTACATTGTTTTAGGATGCCAGTCTTTATCATTTGATCGTATTAGATCCGTGTAAACCCTCGTCTCTCTTGGATTAAACTATTTAATGTCTGAGTGCTAGTTAGGGTATCGTAAAAGCCCAAATCCCAGTTCCTAATTTGGGGTTAAAAGATTTTAACAATTTCTCAAACATTGTGTTGTTTTAAACACTTGTTAATCACTTCAGCGGCCTCCTCCGGCCACAGCAGAACCTATTCCAGTTATAACATTCACTCAAGGATCAAACAACAATTCGGATGACGAAGAGGTAACAGCACAACTCTAATGCAAGATTTTTTGTATTTAACGTCTGTTTACGATAACGATTTTAGTTGTATTCAGAAATTTAAAAGAAAGATGCTGAAAAAAGAATAGGTTTGAATCAATGAGTGCATGCCCCTTGTACGTAACTATAAAGGGCTAATCGACACAGGTGGCTTTTAGACAATAAATTTAACCTGCTAAAAGACGCTTTAAAAGTTTAGCAACTTTAATACTAAATTGAAACAAGACGTACCGCCACTTGATTATAACCTAATTCTAAATACTTGTTAATGGATCAAGTGATACTTTTTAAAATGTTTTAAAGCAATACTTTTAAAATCTTGTTTGTATAACGCAATTTAAACAACCTGAAATTAAAAGTCAATGTATCTGTCTTGAGTTTATGGAACAAAACGAATTCCGAGTATCGGTAAATAAACTTAAAGATACGAATGCACATTTTTTGTATGTGAAATATTAAAAACTTACTTGGCAGTGGACTATAGCTAGCCAGGGATTCCAACTCAACGGAACCCGCAGATACTGATAATTACTCTACTATTGCGCTGTACATACTTTATTTCCACACCCCACAAGGGCTTTTCAGTAGAAATGTCAGAAAAACAAACACGACCTCAGTTAAGAATCTCAACTGGTTGGAGGCAGACCAGTTGGCTATTTACAAGCGTGGTGGATTTGACCCTGGGATCACCGAAGCCAAATCCTGTCAGTGGTCAGAGTGGGCTTTGAACCCGGGACAACCGCATGCAAATCCGGCACCCTAACCACTGAGTCACGCTGCCCCCACAAATAGTAATGTAATAAATACAATAATATTATAACCTGCAAATGTTTCAGCGACTCAATTTATTTGGCAGGGTAAGGAGTCGGGAGAGACCGAATACCAAAAACTGCTGGAGAAAGTCTCGGGATGGCAAACTGAGACAGAGGAGAACGTCAAAGAAATTCAGATCAAACTCAAGCCGCTGCCACAGGAAGTATGTGAAACTTGATTAACTTCTGTCTTTCGATCTGTTTTATTTTTCTATATCTCGAGTTGAGGGAAAAACCTTAAACTTAGACAGTGTTATGGTAAAGAAGGTGTGGGGAAGGACAGGAGTTCAAAGGTTTTTCCAGTTTTCATAAAAACGTTTTTACAGGGTTCGTACGGGTCATGGAAAACCTGGAAAGTCAAGGAATATTAGGATTTCATTTTCGAGGCCTGGAAAGTTGTGGAATTTTGATAGGGGTCATTGAAAGTCATGGAAAATTATCAAAATTTAGATTGGTAACAACGTGTGGAAAAAATATAACCAATCCCAATATTTGCACAAAATTACACGCTTTTTTGCTGAAAAATCAATGATTTCACCGCAGAGATAGACTCGCAGAGACGCAGTGGGGGTGAATCCGTGCGAGATTTAAATCATTTTCATTCTAGAGTTGAACTTGGTAATGCAACTATGTCTCAAAATAAACATCCCTTTTCTTCACCTTGTTTAGCTTGCATTATGCTAGGAAAAGGGAAGAATAAAACTACTACCTCGATATCTTGTCTCTTGGTCATCGAGAAAGTCATAGAAAAACATGGAACTTCAGAGAGCCAAAACTGACAAAAGAGTTCAAACCTTGTTTTTTTATTTTTCAATTTTCATTTTTTCACTTATTTTCATTTTTTACTTTCTTTTTATTTTGTCTGTCTTTCTTCGTTCCTCAGTAAAAACGGGAAGTAAATTCCTAAAAAAATAGCTTGTTTTGTCAGCTTGGATATTTACTTGACACTCAAAGTGACCTTTTAACATGTAGAAGCTTCCAACGGAAAAAGATGAACGAATAAAAGATGAACATTTTTGTCACCAGCTGATGTCATCCAAACTTTACATGGTTGCACATTTTTTTTGTGCAAAAAAACAGTAATCGGCTAACTTTAGGAATTGTTTTTAACAGCACAGGCGTCACCTGCAATCAGTTACTGATCAAACTGAGTAGTATTTTTTTGCACATTCGAGGCCATTATAAGGACGTTAGCCTCGTCCATGTGCTCTGTTATGGATTAGAAACATTGAACTACGATCCAGATGTGTGTTGTTGTTAATGTTTACTCGTGTGTGTCGTTACTTAGATCTCCGAGCTGCAGAGTGAGTTGAAGCAAATCAAAGATGAACTGCAAACCTTAGAACGTGAAAGAAAGAAAACACCCGTGTAAGTATTTATACCTGACGTGCCAGTCAAGTTGTACATTGACCAAGGGTCTCCCATCGTTTAAACCAGTGTTAACCCCTTCCACCCCAAGAACGTCAAGTAACATATTGCTAAATAGTCGATTTCTGGATACAGCGTGGCTGCATGCAGGCTTCTCAGTGGTTCAATAATTGAGATTGATTTATTCTCAGAAACGTTTAAGTGTTGAGCAAATGAGAGCCAAAAACATCTTAGGTTTTCTCATTAATGCAACAATTCACCAGTAGACTAGGAAAAGGCCAATTAAAAGATGTATTCTTACTTTTATGCGGGATAGTATTTCTCTTTCTAAACTCGGTAAGTTATTTTTTGTAGCCCTCAGCGTGGTCCTAGTCCAGTTGTGGCGCGTGAGCCTGAGTACGACGACGAGGAGACCGCTGACCTTAAAACTCGGGTTAGGAAACTGGAAGATGAACTTCAGAGGGTGAGCATCACAAACAACAATATGTAGCTGGTTGAAACAAATTTTTGGGTTTTGTTTTACATTGTCATCTTGTAACTCATAAACTGAATGTTATTAGGTCAAGCTAGAATAATTTGAAAGTTTAAGTTTGTGGGTCCGAGGTCCATTGGTTTCATATTTTTTGGTTCGTTGAATCGAAGTTTATTGCTAATTTTTGCAAGTGGAGAATACACGAGCTTCGGAATGGACGCGTTGGAAATAGTGTAACAATAGAAAATCATTTCGTGCAATCGTATCACTTCTCACCCAATCGATTAAAAGTCGATTTTACAGATTTTAAAGAAGTTTACATTTCCATGACATGTATACGATCCATAGAATATTCCGAGGATACCTTACTGGTAATTGTGTTTAGCCCTACACTGGTACTATATTTCACTCTATAACAGGGTTCACACGGTCATGAAACGTCGTGAAATTTGAAAATGCAGGGAATTGGGGGAAAATGGTCCAGTTCATGGAAAAGTCATGGAATTTTATTATTGGTTCTGATCGATTTGATTTGGAAAACGAGTTCACTTAAAATTTTAAACCATATGATAGGTTTGTCTTAAATTAACAAATTTTACGCTGTCTTTCAGTGTTCAGAAGGCGTAAATGGTGTTTAGAGTTGGATTAAAGTGTTAGTACCTCGTTTTTGGAGTGCATTATTTTGTTTCTCGATATCTTTTGGCCATGGAAAATGGTATTTAGTCATGGAAAAGTCTTGGAATTTCATTCTTCATTTTAAGTGTGAACCCTGTACAAGTATCTCAATCTGTGAAAAACTGTAACCATCGTCTGCTGATTCCATCGCAGGCCTCCACACAGCTGAGCAAGCTGGAGAGTACTGTCCAGACAGTTCGAACTGTGCTGACGCAGAAGATTCAGTCAGAAGCCCAAACAGTAAGTTGTTTGGTGTAGATTCAGATCTTGGAGCTGAAGGGCTTTAATTTGTAGCTCTATGGGCAAAGTTGTTAACCCACCCAGCCCTTGAGACTCTGGGTTTGATGTAAGAGCTTTTTAACTCTCTAGGCTGTGTGACGACAGGTTTTATGGCCCCTGATTAAGGTGTTAGAACTATTTATAGGTTGTTCTTTTTTAAGCAAATTCCAGATTTTTTGTGCAGAGCTTGATAGCTGTAAAGAGCCTAAGCCTATAATAGTACATAGAAAGTTGGACAAACTGTCGAAGAAAGGTTTTCTATGTTTATTCATGTTTGTCATGATAGTTAGATATACTCTCCATTGCAACTTTTATTGTGATTATTATAATCATCATTATTACTGTTATTATTGAGAACATTATTATAATTGTTATTCATTTTATTATCATCATAATAGTTGTTACTATTGTTATCATCATTATACTATATCGTAGATATTTCTTTCTTTCTGTCATTTCTAGTACAGTTATTATTTTTGTTATTATTATAGTATTATTAATAATATTATTATTATTATTATTAATATAGTGATATTACGATTATATTGTTATTACTATCTATAGTATCAGTGGCCTAGGATTAATGAGTTCTTGATACAGCCGTGCTGGATCAATTTGTGACAAAAATCTTAAGTAAAAAGTTTTCAAAAAAAAAGTTTACTTAGTAGTTTTAGTAGCTTATTTGCAAACTAAAACGATTATGGTTGTTCGTAGAGAACTTTCTTAAAAAGTTTTGATTTTAAAACGTAGCAGTGAAAATGTTAGCGTTTCTTTCCTTCGGGTTTCAAAACTTCACATTGCATTTTGTCCGCGAAATTGTTTAACGGAGTAAGAGCGAATGTGTATGGGTAGTTGAAAATATTTCTTTAGTAAAGTTTTACCAACTTAGGGAGTTATGTTTAGTATTAAAGAAAAAGGAGAGAAACTACCAAGGTGAAGCGTCGTGTTTCAGTTTAGATGATCAGAAAGTTTATGCCTGAGAGGCTCGCTCGTGCTTATAATATATTCGTTACATTAAATGCTTTTTCAGGTTTCGACTTTGTCATTTATAGGTTCCAGTTAAGGTTGAATTTATCCTGATAGTCAGTTTAAATTACCTAAATTCTACGAACACCGATTCCTTGACTGACTTAGATATACATACTTTTATTGTTAGCACTTTACACTAACTGGCTTAACCGAAAAAAGCATCGAAATGAGTCTATAAACGGTTTAGATGAAGGTGTGTTTACATATATGGTCAGTGCTTCATTATATGAATACCGATTCCTCGACTGATTTCTAGATGTTTTAGTCACGTACACTTATGGTCAGTAACAAAGCGATTTGACCCTATGAGTGGCTTAGATGAGTGAAGGTGTACACATACATGGTCAGTATACTCACCTGCGTTCTACATACAGCGAGACGAGTCCATGAATGACTTAAAGGAACAGTTAGAGAGGATTCAAGGCGCCAGCAGGGCAGAACTGTGTATGTGACGTTACAGCAACTGTTGTTGGAACGGACTTTTATTTTTCTTCTTTCTCAAATGTCTCTTTTGCATCTCCTTTGTGCACGTCAAGTTTTCTATCTTTGTGTCTTTCTGTCCAAGTGTTTATTTTTTTCCAATACCATTTCATGCTCTTCATAATTTTTCCATCCCTTTTGTCTCTGGGCGTGCATGATAATTTTTTTCCGATTCTTTATCGTCGTGTTTGTATTGTCCTATGTCTCTGTGCACCTGTGCTGTAATCACTTGGGTGTTGTTCTAATTCCTTACAACCGTACGGCAGTTTTGATGACGCACACGGGTTAGATTTGTCACAACATGTAGTTTTATCCCACTTCTCTTTACAGTTATATTCGCAGGGGAGATTAAAAATTTAACCCAGCCCAGATATTTCAAGCGAATCTTTGAAGTCAGTTTGTGTTGTGTTTATTTGTTTTTATCGTATCACCTGTAGTTACCATCATTTCTGTTACAATTTACACTTGTAAAACTACGTTTGTGTTTTAGCAACCATAAGAGATTTGATTCTCGACGTTTGTAGCTGTCTGCTTTTGCGTGTGCCATTATCTATGTTTATATTTCTTTAATGTTTCTAGGATACCTCCTTTGTGTCTCTACGTCAGTCAGTCTTTGTGTTTGTCTGTTGAAGTTTCTCCTTCTCCACTCCAACATTTTTCCTCCTTTACTACTTCTTCTCCTTTACCAAACTTGTTGCTGTGATTTTTTTTGCCCTTTCGCCGGTTTCGGTCTCTTTACTTCCTGCAGACATTTCTTTTCAAATGTGGTTTGTTTGTGAAACGTGTAAATTCGAGTTTAAAAAGGTCATTTCTAAGACGTAAACAACCATAACTGAAATAACTTTATCAATGACAGTGAACTATAAAATATCAAATGCTCTGAAAAATCAGTAGATAACTATAACGGAAAATATTACGATAAGCTTAGAAAGCATTTGAAAGTATGATTGTTAATTTTCGGGAGTGTGTTAAATGACTGGTCTCGTGATGCAGTTTTAGGCGTTAAAAATAAACTTTTGGCGTAACTGATATTCTTTCTTGATATTGTATCAAATATTCTTAAAGACTAAACACTAAAATAGTCCTTACAAAAACTTCCACCAAGATTTTAGCCGCGAAACTCCATACTGATTGACATTGTGTAACCTTTACGCGTGCTTCCTTAACAAATATGGCTGACAGTGGTTGTTGCGAGCAATGGAAAACGACATTTAGCAAAATGAAGCTCAGCAGAATCTTGTTTTTCTTGTGTAAAACATTTTCAAAAAGCAGTTTGATTGCATCAACCAATATCTTACTAGGCGCAATATGTTTGTAAACTTGCCCACGTGATCGGTACTTGGCTTGTGCCAATCAGCGTCGTTACCAATATCTCGGTTGATACTACGTCATCAATATGGAATTAAACGGGTGAAATATTAGATTTGAGCCTAGAGACTACTGGTAATTCGGGTTATCTCTTTATAAATCCGAAACGGAACGAAAATTAGAACGTTTAAGAAATACTGAAAAGGAACTTCAATTGATTCGGTATTACGAGTAGAACAGATGGTAATTATTGAAACAGGTGTTTATGATTAAACTACCATGTTCTTAAATCTTCTTTCCGTGTCATAGAAAACAGTTAAAAAACAGAGATTTAAGAAAGACTGATGTTTTGTATACAGTATATAAAATACAAATACATTATATATATGTTTACTATTTAAATTGCCTAAGCCAGCACAGGTTAATTTAAATTTAACACTGATTCCCGTTGAAGAATCCAGTTCTTAAAGTAGCTGTTAAACCCGGCGTTTTGTCATAATATCAGTCGAATTCGCGTGATTGTTCCAAAAAAAAATTCTATAATTGACTTCGTGAGTTAAAAAACTAAATTAGTTTGTTTGTTCGTGAATTGACTTGCATTAATTGAAGATGTAATACTTGTAATACTTTTAGAATATACTTATATAAAAACTAAATTAATGTCAAGATTTATCTAAGACTTCAAACCATTTAAACAGTTCTTACTTTCAAATACTTGTTTGTGTAAAAATATCAGATAAGAAAAGGTGAATCATTTTTTCCATTCGATCCGCCAATCTTCTCCAAACTTTATACGTGTTGAACACGGTCAACCCCTCCACATGTTTTCTTCTCCCATCTCCATTCACGTCAAACACAATGGAAGGAACCTACCTCTCTTCTCCTTTAACCCCCTCTCCCCCCCACATGCTTTCTTCTCCCAATTTCATACAAGTTGAACACAGCCAAAGGAACCCTTCCCCTCCCCCACATCTTCTATTTTCTCAAATCCACAGGCAAAGAAGCCCCCGACCCCCCCCCCTCTTCCCCCTCATATTCTCTTCTCTAAATTTCATACACGGCGAATACATTCAAAGGAGTCCCCCCTCCTTCCCCCATTTTCTCTTTTCTTAACTTCATGCAAGTTGAACACAGCCCCTCCCCCTCCTCTTCCCAAATGTTTTCTTTCCCAGCTTCAGTCACACAAGTTGAACAAAGCAAATCCATAAAAAAAATCTTTCATACGTTATGATTCACCTTTTTTCAGTGTCAAATGGTTGCGCATAATTTCTTAAAAACCTAAAAGTGTTTTATTCTTATCTTTCAGCGGGATGAGGACATGAAAGTTGTTGGTAAAGATATCGACAAGATCCTGAAGTATTACTTGTTGGAACACAGGAAGGTGTTCGTGAAGTACAAGGCGGCAGATGTTTATAGAGCAGAACATGACGACAAGAAGAGCACGATGCGCGCAGCACTGCTAGAAACCAACCGCTGGGGTATATACCAGGCCTACAGGATGCTGCAAGTGAAGAAGGCGTGGTTCCAGTTGCTGGAGAAACGAAGAGAGAGGGAGGAGAATGAAGAGCGAGAACCGGAAGATGATTACCCTCCACCACCCCCATCGGCCAAAAGTGGCAAGAGTAGCAAGAAAGCTAAGAGTATTAAGAGCAAAGCAAGTAGCAAGAAACATAAAGTTGATGATGACGATGATGATGACGACGATGAAGATGACGCTGATGATGATGATGACGACGACGATGATGATGATGATGACGATGATGACGACGATGATGACGATGATGATGACGATAATGATGACGATGATGACGACGATGATGACGATGATGATGATGATGACGACGACGACGATGATGATGATAGTGAGGATGAAAGAAACAAAAAAAAGAAAAATACAAAAGCTGCACCCAAAGGACAGAAAAAGCCAGGAAAAAAGAAGTAGTTTTCACATAGTTTGTCATTCAGGGCAAAGCACTTTTTAAAATAACTCAATAACAAAGAGGTATTATCACTTTCACTGATGTTTATTGTGTAAAAGTATAATAATGCCAAAATTTGGCTGTTCTTACAGTGTAGAATAGATTTTGTAAATAGAAATAAATCGTTGAATAGAAAACTTGTGTTGGTTTGTGATTCCAGGTGGTAAGGTGTCGGTTGAACCGAACTGAACTTAACACGTACCACACAACCTCGAAACTTTACAATCTGACGTTATTTCCGTTGCCGCACAAAAATTCAACCTTTAATTCAAACGTGATAACCAATGAAGAACAAATATTTTCTTAGCCAGCTGTTGTTTCCGTGGTTCGTGATTCCTAATATGGGCCTCGAAAAATTGACGAGAGTCACTTGTCCGGGCTCCAAGTGAATTAAAAGGTGCAATATCAAATGAAATTTGGAACGTTTGGTTTGCGCGGGCTGTTGCAAAGCGCTACGGCATCTTACTCAGATTCTAACATGGCGGTATATTGAAGAGGTGCAGTTTGGTTAAAATTAGTTTATATCGCCCTTTCTTAAAGCAGTCCAAATGTACTGAAAACTGTACGAGTTTCTATGCAACATTGTCGACCTTCCTTGCAAATTATAAGAAAGCAGTCCCTGGCTTCAATCGACAGACGAAATTTCAAGAAGCTCGGGTGAAGTACGGAGTGTACTCTAACACAGTCTTACTTCCCTTGTTGAGCTCTCTTGTGGCTTGTCAGTAAGTCCTCGTATTAAACGATTGTTGCTTTGTGGTGTGTTCATATTTTAAGTTTTAGAGTTTTAAGAAGGTTGTGGGGGAGCGAGGTATAATAGGAGAAAGAATAAACCTTAAAATTCTCACAAATACCAAACTGATTCGCCCAGCTCTAAATAAGAACACACCACAATTCACAAAGCAACGATCGCTTATTGCGACCTTTACTGAAAATTTTGAAGGAGAACTATTACGAGAACGAATTACAAAGTCAAAGAGAGCTCGACTGATCAGAAACACACAGTGAGAGTTGTAAGCCTGTGGTACTTGCCTGTTTCGTTTAATTTTTTTTCCTGTTTTTTTTTTCAAACAACAAATCGGATGTGGCATGGTGATTTTTCCCCAAAGCCTGAAGGACCGGAACATGGAGGCTTTGGTTTGGCAGAACAAAACAAGAAATGGAGAAGATTGATTACAGATTCGCGGCGAGTGGGCGCAGAAAGATAGTTGTGTTCTCTAATCTAATAAGAATCGAGACCGTTCTTTTATAACAACATTCTCTTTTACCTTGCCAATAAGAAACCTATGATCCAAACCCATTTAATATTCTTCAAGCAACTGAGTCGGTAACGTATTCAACTGATTCTTGATCTTTATCTTTACAGTTACGAATCCTCTATTCCTGTAAGCTATATAAAGTTCGAGGTTATCGACATGTTTGTAAATAGTGCTTTTGTTTCGGCTGGAAGTTTTCATAAAAACAGCTTTTAATTTAGAATTTGTATCTTCACACAATCAACCTGCAATCATGTTTCTCAGGTAGAGTTAGAGAATACATCGAATATACCCAGCTGAAAGAATTCTCTGTTTTGAGAGTGACTTCCTTGTTTTTTCAAAAAAATATTAAAATATTATTCTGTTTTTCTGTCAGTTATAAAATTGTTTTCGTTTATAAAAGGCAGAAGTAAATAAGGTAATAAGATAGATATTTTTTTCCTTATCAGCGGACGTGACACATTTTTCGTTAAGGAATATGCATGATGTGCGATATTTTACGATTAATGTCAGATGGCCCGTTGGCGTTTGACTGGCATCTATGAGCTTTGACCACAAGAAAAATGGGTCTTTTCCAACTTCAGTCTTCTCGGAACCTCATTGGCTCATTGTTCCGTAAGGTGTACGGTTCAGCTTTATTCTATATTTTACTTCGTTTGCATATTTAGCCTATATCTTAAAAGAAAACCTCGAAAAGTTGTGTGTATGCGTTGTAAGACAAAGAAATCTTTGTTTTTTTTTTATTCGTGACGTTTCCGATGTGACCCCCGCTGGCTGACAGCAGGCGCGCCAAGGCGAAATGTTTACATTTATCAGATCAATCAGGCCTATGTGATGAAAGAAGAGCGGATGTTCCAAACTCAAGAATGAGCTCGGCTTTTAGCTCCTCTGCACTTCATTGGTCCAATATGATGCTTTCTTTATGGCCAAACCCTGACAAGCTATTCAAGCAGCTCCAAGAAGTGAAGTGCGCCAAGCTAGACGACGCATTCAAAACATTTTCTAGAAGTGATCGGTGTTTGAATCAATGAATGGTTTACACGTTCAAAATCTACTCATTTCCCTTGCCATTTCCGGATAATATCGCGTGCTTGGTCCGTCTAATTGGCATGAGTGATCCATTGTGAAAAGAATGCGACGAGAAACGAAACAACAGCTTTGAGTCGACTGCTGGAGTGAATCTCGAGAATTATCTTCCACAACGCCTACATTCAACTTTTCGAGAGCCAGGAATCCATGCCACGCGAAAAGCCATAAAAATCTATTTGGATTGCAAAACTAATGGCCGTTCAAGCACCATGTCAAATAAATCTTCTTAAATCAACAAGCCATCTTAATCTCAACACCGCCGACTAATCGAACCAACAAGATTACAAATATAAACTGCGAAATCGGGTGACCTTAAGTTTTAAATCCGACTAAGTATGGCAGACACTAAATTTCTTGTTATAACGGTTTTGTGTTACTCGATTGTAACTGTTGTCGTTTTAACAGTTTGCTGCTGTGCTTTCTGGAGATACAAGAAACACGCGAATCGCCAAAGTGTAGCACGAAAGGGCACTAGATTGAGCGGGCGAAGATCTGATAGGCCCCAACAACCACCGCAACAAGCAACAAATACGGCGGATGTAAACGTTATTCGTGAAGTAAGTGAAATACCACAGCAGCCGCCAGCTCGAGAAATCGGTTATTCTACTCCTTACATGGGTAACAGTTTTAACGCAAGAACCTTTGTCACTGGAAATCCTCAACCCATCACTTATTTTCCTGGAAACTATGCACCCATACCACCAGACCATGGTGGTGTTTATGGTGTGGCTGTCCCAGCCACGGTTCAGATGCCATTTCCAAAGACAGGTGGTTTACCACCATCATTGTCACGGCAACAGTCTGACAACAGTGACAATGGTGGCAGTGACACTTATCATGACACGAGTCAATACACTGGTGATGAGTTTAGTGATGTTCTGAGCTCACGAGGTGATGTCATTGACAGAAAAGAAATTATTTGTGAAAAGCTATAAGTTATTTTTTGGTATTTTAAATTTTGTTTTGTTTATATGCTTTTGTAGCAGCTCTTTCCTTGCCTCATAATTGATATTGATTATGAAGAGATTGCTTTAGAAACTATATATTGACACCAGCTGATTGGTGTGAATAGTGTAAGGTATGGGATCAAACTTTTTCTTTAACAGTTAATATGATTTGGAAAAAATAATTAATAATTTGAATTCATCCTTTCAGGATGGAGAGTATCAGCTGATTGAGTGGCTATTAGTTAATTTGACTTTTAATCCTTTAATTTCAGTTTAGATTTCCTGATGAGCTTGTAAGTTCTCTTAACTTGATTATGTCTATAGTATTCCTATCATTAGTTCAGGAGGATTTTGTAAATCATCTCCCAGAGTTTTAGATGGATGGTTAAATATTTCCATATATTCTCACCACTAATCATTTTTTTTTGTTCCTGTAAGGAGAATTTAGATGTTGATAAATGCCTCAGGGGTCAAAGGGTTATTGTAGCTAGGTTGAATGAGGCCAAGTCAAATTTTTAATAAAATCAAGCATCTTTTGGCCTAGTTCGAATTCTTTCAGGATTTGGCCAAAAGACTAGTAATTTTCTTTGAAGTTTGACAGGGACTTATATTTGATTACCTTTTACTATGATTTATAGCTAACAAATTGATTATCATTTTTTTTCTAGTTTTAAAAGATTTTGTTTCATTTTGTAAACACATGTGATCTTGATTTTTGCTTGTGTGATGAACTAGTTGCTACTGATGATTTGTAATTGCCCATATGAAATTATTGCAAATGGAGGGCAACTTCAAAAAAAAACAAGGGCTGAATTCAGCCTGTGATTTTTCTGCTATGTTTTTAACTTGTAAACGACTGCTTGTGTAGCTGTTGAATCTCAAGGCTATTTAATTAGAAAATGTTCATTTATCAAACTATGACTTATTTGACATGTTAATTATAAGGATCTCTTTATGTGTGTCGTTAATATGAATTTGATTTTAGTTGATTCAAAAACAATAATCCTATTTTATCTGATCTAAACTATTGTTGTTATAAAGCTTTTTTCTTCCCCCAAAAGCAGGCTATATATGTCTCATTGATTGACTGACTTATGGTCACGCAGCTTTTGAAACACATACAGTTACATACCAGCATACTTTATTAACTTTCTCTTCTGGACTTTTCAGCACAGCATGATTACAATTATCCCTTTTGTTTGGTTGTCTATAATCAAAAAGGTTGATTTTTATTTATGTGATGTGAGAAAGTGCTTTAAAAAGTGATAGAGTAATTAATTCTGGATCATTAATTTTGAGCCTTCTTAATGCTGTTAATGTTTAATAACTATTTTTATTCATCAACTATGGAATTATGAAGGTTCATTTATTAGCGATAAAGAATGAGAACTGATTTGCATTGAGAAGTTGACCTTAATGCTGCTAGTAAACACGGTTTTGTAAAAACTAAAAGTGTTCTAACTTTAAAACTACTGTTTGAAAACCCACAAAGTGACCATTCATTTTCTTTGTTTTTACAAGAAGATTCTGAAAATGAAAATTGCTTCAACAAATTCTGAACTTTTTAACTTTATTGAGGTTTTGAGACTTTGATTTTTAAAAAATTAGCAGGATAAGTGTTTAATTTTCCCACTAAGCCAGTTTATTATTATCATCTCACTTCTCCTTACATGATTCATACAAAATAGATCATTTTGTAATGAGAAAACAGAAACTGATCAAACATATAGAAACTATCAAATGTTAATTAAAAGGAAGTTTACTAAGCTGGCAACTGAAAAAGTGTGCATGGGTGCTAGTTGGGGAGTATATAGCATTACACCATGTATCTAATGTACTTACAGTAAGCTATTGACTGTAACTATGATAAAGACTATAATTATAGTCGAAAACTGTAATAGTACATTATGGGTGGCAGAGTAAGGGGACTGCCCCCCCCCCCGATAATTCAGTTGACCC